>CM021102.1:585532906-585587097 GCA_007115665.2 Sequoiadendron giganteum
CAACAACAAATTGTACAAGATTCTAGAGCTCCTCTCCATCACATTCCATATTCCAGGTGCATCTCTCCAATCTCTTTCACTTATGTTGCAGTTTGCATACATTCTTAGGTCATTTTACATTGTGTTTTCAAAAACTTTGCATTTCATTAGTTTGCATTCAATAAGTAGCTTCTTTCATTAATTTTCAGCATTTAGACACATTTCAAATCACATCTACATCTAATCTTGAATGAACCCTCCAAGTTTTCGGTGAAAAATCCTACAAGTGTAGGAGAACCCCCTTTTTCCCCCAAAATTTGTGGTTCAAAATCCATTTAACTCTAACACTTCATTTTGAACAAGGGAATTTCATTTTTCTTTAATATTAGGTACCTACTCCACAAGAGGGATTTCACAAGACTTAAGGACCAATTTTGGGAAGTTTCACTAAAGGTAGTCATATTTATAAAATACACAACATCAAAAAGGTAGAGCTTCATTTTCAAATTGCTAGATCTAGTTCAATTTGCACAATTTAATATCCATCAAGTCCAAAAGTGGAGTATTCAAATTGATTATAATATAAAGGTCAACAAAGGTGAAAAATTTCTTATCAAGTGTTTGTCGAGAAGGGTCCAATAGTTTCCCAATAACCATTGCAATATCATGTTGCAAAATTTTTATTAGAAGACAAGGAAGACAAACCCAAACACAAATCTTGGAGGGAGCTCCTCCATATAGGATCAAAACCTACATGCTAGGATTTGATGAATAAAATTTCTTGGTTATGAAAATAGGGGCCTCCTTAGAAGATCAAATTTTGATCTACCATTCTAGATAACACTATGAAGAAATACACATTTACAACTAATATGATTCCCATATCACCATCCGGGTTCCAAGTCTTCCTGACCCATGACTCCAAAAAAACCATGGAAATATGAAGACCCATGAACTTGAAAATTAGTGCATGCTCTGATGAATATAGAATTTCTCAAATATGGCATTAGGGTCGATCACCACAACAGAGCAATTTTACATTTCTTAGTGTATCCATTCAGTTGTGGATGAGACCCCACAAGTTGAGCATTTTTAGACTCCTCGATTGTATGCAAAAAAAGTTAATTAGATGTTCATGGTCGGATAAGGAAGGAATCACAACCATTAATATCATCCTTGAAAGACAACTTTGGGGGTTATTCTATACCTTGAATGGCCACCATGTATGAAATATCTACCTAAACACGAAATAACATATGCAAAATATTTGGAAAAAAATGGGAAAGAACCATAACCAAACCATACAAGGTACAACACACAAAACACAGACTAAAAAGTAGATAAAATAATTGCTTGTGGTCAAAATAGGCTCATGGCCTAGAAGATGTAGTAGCATAGGTCAGCAAGCACACACCATGTGAAAAAACCTACACACCTTCTCTATTGGGCACCACCATTTCTCCCTCCATCATACACCATCTCCCCCCACTCACAACACTAGTTGAAGGATTGCACTCCTAGTTCAACATTCATATTCTAGAGGATAATCGACCCTTAATAAGGAACCGACATCCCAATTTGTTGAGTTAATACAAGTCTTATTAATTGGATTAAATTGTGGTTGATGTTCGAGGTAAAACTATCCTTGTAATTCTATCTTAAATGGGTGAATGGATTGATATCAATCTTTAGGAATTTTTTAAGTTCCTCAGTTTACTCCTCAATGTCAATCTGGGAGTGTAGGCTTGTGAAAGATATTGGGGTTGTTTTCCTAAGGGTTGAACCTAGAAATCCAAGTGGGGATGAATGCAATTGTTTAATCCGAGTTCATTCTACAATCCGACTATCAGTCCTCCTATCAATTATGTGACATGAGCCTTTATTCACACAATATGTAACATAAACCAATTAATAAAAAATAGTAAACAATATTATAATTACACATAAAGAACAAAATATAATAAAAAGGCATAATTGAAATAAAACATACTAAACTTTGTTCAAACACACAAACTAATATTTATTGCATGCAATCTCTTGAATGAAATTCATACGCATTGATAGCAAACAAAGATAATTGCAACTAGTTCAATCGCAGAGAAATGAATGTAAGACTAAACACTTATTACCACATGATTCAGACTAAACACTTATTACCACATGATTCAATTCTACTATAATAATCACTGAGTGATAGATGAAGTGGGCCCTCCTTCGTTGATTACAGGTGATGAAGCTTATGAATACGAGCTAGTCTGCACTAATCATTCATTCCACATCATAGTGATTCGAATTACACACACACAAATTTATATCAAAGTGCTAATATCAGTTATATATATTATCTATATCATCTAAGTCTCGACTTACATATTTATATGCATTATAGCTACATACACACATAATAGTCTGCTAGGTAAAAACATATACAAGTTTTGGTTGTTTTGGCCTACGACCAACAACCTTTAAATTATAACCATAAATAGTTCATACTCTCTTGACAATGTTTCAAAATGATAAAAAACTAAAACAAACTAATTCAACTTGGCACTAAATCAACCAAAGTGACAAGTGACTCTTGCGCAACCTTGACCTTTACTCCACCGCTTGCCCTTGTTCCCATGTGTTACCCATTCAAGCATTCCCTATTATCAAAACCATGGAGATGATTAATAAACAACCAAAGGATTTGATATATTCACATATTTTTATCTTTCCTCGCATTCTATAAAAATATCTTCAGTTCATTCACGAAAAGTGACAAGAGCAACAGAAAATACTAGGAAAGATGATGAAGGTGAAAGCATATAATAGGTAAAATAATGGCATATTTTTTCCCCCATCACTTATCCAAGAAGGGAAACTTTTAAAATCCTACAAATGGAGGAAATCTACAACTTGTTTACTCTACCTATAAAAAATATAATTAGAAATATTTTCAAAATGATTGTTAATTGACAAGACTTATTCTAAGATATTGTTAAGAAATTCTAATATTTAAGAGATTTATTTATGCATCCCTTGATTAACAATTAATAATCTCCCTCAAATTTTAGAAACTTAGGTCCCACAAAAAGGCCAATTTGACCCCTTCTAAAAGGACCAATGCTTTAGTTTCATTATTCTTCCTCGATTTAAGAAAAAACTTCTACACTTGACAAATAAAATTTTTGAGGATCACACCAAAAAAATTGCTTCCACCCTACTTAGATTACCTTTTGAAGCCCCATCAAAGTTTAATTTTTAGAAATAATCAAGAGGATCCTTCCATAAATTATTTTTCTTTTGTTACTCTCAATTATCCTATTAATGAGAGATGACTTGATTGGGAGTAATAAACATATGTTGCATATCTTTCAATGTGATTATTAATTATTTTTTCATTTATAATATAATATTATTTTGAGTAGATTCAATAGGGATTTGATTGGGATCCTCACACGTGAATATAAACTAAACACAAAATAAATAAAATTGGCATACTAGATAACCTCTAACAAAATAAAATAGAGAAGGTTAGCTAAATGGTTGATAAAATATATAGATTACTACTAAACCACCTAACACAAGAAAAATAATAGGCACAAGAAGAACAAATGACACCAACTAAAAAACACCAAATATAAAAATTATAGTAGAGTTCAAACCCTAATCAATATTGTAAACTCCCCAACCACCCATGCCATCTATAAAATAATTTTGGAAAGAAAATATTTCTTAATCACAATACCATACCTTCACCTTTAGGATGAGTGGAGAGGCTATTTAGACAGTAATACAACTACTAAAATTTGATGTTGTAGATAACCTCCATTTCATTAGAAACCCTATACAATGTATGAACTTCCAAAAAGGATAGATTCAAAAAACTTGTGACTTCCAATTTAGTTTTGATATGGGTTACCATTAAATTCTTCACAACCATCTTCAAATTAAGGTAGAAATATTGAACATCCTTGAACTAATGAAAGCTAACTAATCACTCTTTATTAAGAACGATAATATTATCCATAGTGGTGACCTAGTTAAGACCATACTTAGCCAAAGGAGGAGAAACATTATCCATACTATCATGGATCAAATACCTTCACTTGTCCTTAAAGAAATTTATTTGGTAATTGACATAGAAGTCATTTTTTGATTTCATGGACTTTGATTGATAAACAATATTTATGAATTAAATAGTCAAATAACTAAAATACTTATGTTTAGATTTTTGACTTTGTGATTGGTTGTGTATTCATGTGTTTATATTTATAAACTAAATTAAAATATA
This sequence comes from Sequoiadendron giganteum, assembly GCA_007115665.2. Lineage (NCBI taxonomy): Eukaryota > Viridiplantae > Streptophyta > Pinopsida > Cupressales > Cupressaceae > Sequoiadendron > Sequoiadendron giganteum. Next base: position 585,537,162 of record CM021102.1, read on the forward strand.
ATTATATGATATAATATAAAATTATTTAACCTTAGGATTATTTTGGATATCTTAGGAGATAAATTGATGAATAAACTTGCTACATCGTTAATATTAGAGTATGCATAGGGTTATGAGTAGTCGACTTGTGGCTATATTAACTCTTAATTAAGTAATATTATTATTATATTGTTATTTAGTTATTTAGGTCTACCTAAGGCTTATATAGGGTTATCTAGATTTCATTGGGTGATATACTAGGCATAAGTAGAGTATATATAGGAGGTAGTGAGTCTTGTTTGATTATCATATTGTGAATTGAGTTCTCATTTGAGATATCTAGAGGATTCCCCCCTCAAAGTGGCTTGCTATTCTTAGATATTATCAAGTATTTTTAATATATATCATATTATGTCTTCTATTGTGCAAGTTATTTCATTACAAGTGCTATCAAAGCATGATCTTGGCATTGTGAAGGAAAGGCATTTTTTTCAATTTTGGAGGTCATTTTGTGAAACACACATCTCTCAGAATTTGCCAATTTTTTTCTTGAGTTTTAAAAGGTTTTTGAAGAACATTTTAAATAATTCATAATTCATATTTTAGAGGAATGGGAGTGGACTTGAGTGACTTATTGAAAAATTAGGGTTTCCAACAAATTTTCTCTAAGGCTGCAAATATGCCAATTTCTTGGATATTTCTCTAGGTAAGTGGTATCCTAGCCTTTGTAAGTTACAATAAAAAATTTAGAGAATTTAAATTTCATTTCTGTGATTTATTTTAAAATGATTTCTTTCCATCATGACAAGGCCTTAAACAAGAGGCAAAAATAATGTTGTCACACCAGGAAAATCTCCTAATAAGGATGAGGTAATAATTGAGGATGCTAATCCCAATGTGGGAATCAACAAGATTAAGGAAGATATTTCATCAATGAAGATGGAGATGGGGGGATATGGATCGACTGTAAGGATATACACATGGCCTATGAGGAGACATATCAAACATACAAAGCATGTTAAATGATTATATAATGGACCAAGAAAGGATGTCTCAAGCAACCAAGGTGAATCATCTAGGTCAAGTAATATTGATCCAAATTTTAATACTTATATAGGATATAGGAACTTGATACCAAAGGTGGATATGTGCAAGTTTGATGGCAAATACCCACTAACATGAATAAACCAAATGGATAATTTTTTCATGTACATCAAGTCCCAAGTGGACAAAAGGTCACAATGGCTTCCCTATATCTAGAACCATATCAATTCATTTGGTATCAACAAGTTTGTACTCATTGACAAAAAAAGGGTCTCACTATTTCATGGTCAATTTTTACAAAGGAGCTAGAATCACAATATAGCAATAGTGTGACATAAAAATTCTTCAACCAACTAGCTAAAATTCAATAAACATGATCCGTCAAGGATTATATTCAAAAATTCTAAAATCTATTCTTAAGAGTGGATACAATTATAAAGGAGAACTTGAATGATTTTTTTGTGTGGACTCAAGGATCACATTCAACATGAGTTACACATGTTTATTCCTAGCTCTATATATGAGTCTTTTATCTTAGCATGCAGAGTAGAGGAGAAGTATCTAATTCCTATAAAGTAAAGGCCTAATGGGATAAGAGAGAAAGGATATTCACCACCTTCTCCTCATCAACCTACTAGATTATCACCACAAGAAAATAAGGAGAAGCGAGCAAAATGGTTATGTTTAAATTCAGATAGGAAATATAATCAAGGACATAAATGTAGTGAAAATAAATTGTTTTTTATTGAAGGTCCAAGTGAGGAAGAAGAGGAGGAACCAATATTAGAGGTTGATAGGGAATCAAATGAGGAATAACAAGATTCCCAACCAATCATTTCTTGTCATGAACTTTCAAGTTTTACCACACCACAAACTCTCAAGGTAGTTTGTTTCTTAAAGAAGAAAATTAATAGTGTTAATAGACTCAGGCAGTACTCATAATTTTATCAAAAAAAAGTTGCTACTCATCTAAACTATTTTATAAATCCAACTCCAAATTTTCAAGTTTCGATTGTAGATGGTGGTACTGTTAGTTGTTCTGGGAAATTCCACAACTTCAAATTTTCCATGGGAGATTATCATCTTGATAGCCCAATTTTTTTTATCTCCATGAGTACAACATATATTGTTTTAGGAGTACAATGGCTTACTAATTTGGGGATAATTGGGATGAACTTCTAGGAGCTATTCATGAGATTTCAATCAGAAGGAAAGATAGTGGAGCTAAGGGAGTTGTATGCAAAGTCCCCATAGATGGTAAGCTATAATCAAAGGAAAAAATCTCTTAAGAAAGGATTTGTGGGGTTTGTGACCGAAATATGTTCATTAGAAGCCTATCATTCCAATGCTCCTACCCATCTCGATTTATAAGTGATTATTCATCATCATTTAATAATTTTTTAAGATATGCCTAAAGGACTTCCTCCTAGGAGGGATCATGATCATGTCATACAACCAGTGCTATGGATCCAAGCACCCAACATCAAGCCTTATATGTGTCCATATATACAAAAAAGTGAGATTGAAAAGATGTTTAGAGGTGCTAGAGGCAAGAATTATTAGGCATAGCCAAAGTACTTACTCCTCACCTGCAGTGATGGCACATAAGAAGGATGAAAATTAACACATGTGCCCAAACAATAGAGTGCTCAACATGTATATCACCAAATTTTAGTTTCCTATTCCAATCATTGATGATTTTCTAGATGAATTGAATGGAGCTATGTATTTTATAGAGTTGGATCTTAGATCAAGTTATCAAATTTGAATTAAGGAAGAATATATTTCTAAGAAAACATTTAAGACTCATGAGGCTCATTATGATTTTTTGGTGATTCCATAAGTTTTTTGAGCTCCATCTTTAAGAAATCCTTGAGGAATTTTGTATTAGTGTTCTTTGATGATATATTTATTTACAACAAGACATGGGAATAACACTTACAACATGTAGATCAAGCATTAAAATTTATCAAAGATCATCAAATCTACACTAAGCTATCCAAGTATGATTTTGATCTCAACAAGGTGAAGTAATCAGGACACATATTTTTGCATGGAAGAGTAAAGATGGATCGTAAGAAAATCAAGGCTATCATAGAATTGCTTCTTCCCAAAACTATTAAGAAAATGAGGGGGTTCTTGGTATTAACTGGATACTATAGAATATTTGTGAAGAATTATGGCGGTATAGCATCACCCCTAAAAAAATGATTCTTTACATTAGAATGAGTCCACTAATGCAACATTTGAGAGATTGAAGGAGGATATGTGTATGACTTTAATGCTTTTCACTCTAGACTTCCCTAAGTATTTTATCGTGGAATGCGATGCTTCAGGAAATGGTATAGGATAAATTCTCATGTAGGAGGGTCAATGCATTACTTTTGAGAGTCATCAATTAAAGGATAAGAATCAAATCAAACCCATTTATGAGAATGAAATGCTATCTATTCTTCATGTAGTAAAATAATGGAGGCCTCATCTAATGGGTAGACACTTCAAGGTTAAGACTAACCATGATAGCCTAAAATATTTTTTGGAATAAATATTATCTTCTAAAGAGCAACAAAAATGGTTTATTAATATGTTGGGATATGACTTTGAGATTATATATAAGAAAGGGAAGGAAAATGTTGTGGCATACACACTATCTAGGAAAGATGATAGGGATGAAGCTTTATTGTGTGTCATTTTAATATTACAATAAAATTGGGTAGTAGAAGCCAAAGTAGAGTGGTTGAATGATGTTACTATAAGTAATCTCATTCATCAGTTATAGAGTGATCCTAATAGTTCAAATAAGTTTTATTGGAAAGGAGATGCTTTGTGGTATAAAGAGTGATTGCATCTCCACAATAATTCCACTCTCAAATAAAATATTCTCATAGAGCTTCATGAGTCTCCACTAGGTGGTTATTTAGGATTTTTGAAGACTTATCATAGAGTCAAGCGAGATCTCTTTTGGGAAGGAATAAAATATGATGTTACAAAATTTGTGGTTGAATGTTTGGTTTGTAAAAGAAATAAAGGGGAGACAATTAAGATGCATGGTCTCTTGTAGCCCTTAGTTATTCCTAGCTAATGATGGGAAGAGGTCTCCATGGACTTCATCACAGGACTTCCAAGATCTACAGGTAAGAATTTCATCATGGAAGTAATAGATTTCCTCGCTAAATATGAACATTTCATTGCATTATCGCATCCTTTTATAACAATTATAGTAGCAAGAGTTTTTATAAAATATACAAAATCTACATGGTACGCCTAAGGTTATTGTCAGTGATCGTGATCCTATCTTTACTAGTCATTTTTGGAAAGATTTATTACTCAATTGGCTCATATTTCTTCATACCATCCTCAATTTGATTGGAAAATTGAGGTTGTTAATAAGTTTTTGGAATGCTATCTATGATTTTTTACTTCAGATGAACAATCTCAATGGGTAGATTGGTTACCACTAGCATAATGGTGGTTTAACATGTCCTTTCATAGTTCATAAAAATGTCTCCATTTATGGAACTATATGGATATCAACCTCCTTCCATCACAACATCATTGAAGGTGTCACCAAGTGTTTAGGATATGGAGGACCACATGCTTCATCAACAATGAGTACTTTTGGGACTCAAGGAGAATCTATCCATTCAATAAAATTGAATGAAGGAGCAAGCAGACCAACATCATAGTGAAAGAAGATTTGAAGTTGGGGATTGGGTTTTCTTGAGATTGCAACAATACCTGAAAATTTCATGAAGCAACAAACAAAGAACGACAAGTTTTCCCCAATATATTATGACCCATACCAAATCATGAAAAAGATAGGTAGTGTTGCCTATAAGCTTGATTTTCTACCAACAACAAAGATACATATTTTTATTTCATGTTTCCTATTTAAAGGTCTTTGGGAATAATATCCCTACTCAAATAATACTATTAGAGCTCGATGAAGAAGGAAGAAACACATTGAAAATAGATTTCATTCATCAGATAGGAAAAAAGAAGCTAAGGACTAGAACACTTACTGGGTATCTTATCCAATGGAAGAATTTACTAGTTGAAGATGCCACATGGGAGGATGAAAAGTTCATTCAAAATAATCCACAATTGATTAGCATTGAGGATAATGCTTCTTTAAATAAGGGGGGAATGCTATGCCCTTAATATTAGAGTATACATAAGGTTATGAGTAGTCATCTTGTGGCTTCCTTAACTCTTAATTAAGTCATATTATCATTATTACATTGTTATTTAGGTTGACCTAAGGCTTCTATAGGGTTTTCTAGGCTGATATGGATGATATCCTAGGTATAAGTAGGGTATATATACGAGGTAGTGAATCTTGTTTGATCATCAAATTGTGAATTGAGTTCTCATTGGAGATATTTGGAGGTTTTCCCCCTCAAAGTGGCTTGTTATTCTTAGATATTATCAAGTATTTTTAAAATATATATCATATTATATCTTCTATTACTTAATTTGTTCATTACAAAACTTGTATGAGATTTATTATTTTTATAAAGGTTTATCATGCTATATTCAATACTATGTTATTTCAAATTGAGTGTGTGGGGGACACAAGTGAAAAGGAAATCCAAATGAAGAGGAAGAGGGATATCATTAGATGGGATTATTTTATTGGTAAATGAGATGACAATAGAATGATCCAATGAGATGTTGACATGAGAGGACCTAATAGTAGGTATGTGAAGGTTAAATGGTGAAGTATTTACCCAAGGATCAATAATTTCTCATAGCAACTAGAAAGGAAAATATGGAGGATAATAAACTTAGAAAGTAAAGAAACTAGATCAGAAAGGTCTTATCAAATAAAGAGAATCATCAAGAGAGAAAATAACATGAGTAGAAATAAAATTTCATAGAGGTTCATGAAAGTTAGTGGGATGAGTTGGAGCATGATGATTGGTAAAAGATAAGAAATCAAGACAACAAGGAGGAGATATATCTATAGAAATATAATCACATGGGAGGAATGCAATTCTCAAAAATTTGGAGAAGTTGATGAATCAAATGGCTACCATGCATATAAAAATTTATAGAAGGGTGTTGCAAAAATTAATATGCAATTGAGTTCAACCAATGTGGTGTAGATTAAAAATTGAAGAGGAATAATATAAATAAAATAAGCCCATAGAAGAGAAGGTTATCAACAATATTAATATTGTTGATGTTTTTTGCATTTATACCATATTTATTATTGTTGTCTACAACTAGTTCATAGTTTGAATTATCACAAAGAAATAAATTTTAAATGGGAAGATAAGACATCAAAAGAAAACTTTCAATATAGAGGTGTAACAACGATAATAACACATATAGAAGGTTAGAAAGGAAGGTATAATTGTATTGATTAATAGGGAAAAATAGGTTTTGATCAATAGGGAAGGTATAATTGTTATTACTACTTTGTGTACATGTTTTGTAAAGCTTTAATAGATTCTTAGGATGAAGCCAACCATTAATTGAACCAACAATCTTGAAACCCTAGAAATTTTCCTATTTTGATATGTTGATTTTTAATAATATTGTGACTATTAATAGTACCCTAAGAAACTCTATGACATAAAGGAACCCCTTAATCCATTCTTATTTTTATGCGATGAAATCTGTGTAATATAATTATTACCTAGCACTTTGATCTAATGAGTACCTTGATTTCTCATGTGGCCTAGGGGAGAATATAAAATGTTATAAAATGATGAGGCCATGGTTGGTTTTGGTTTATTAGTGCTAACCATCTAGAGATCATAGCTCTAGTGTTGGGTTTGTAGCCACATGAACAATTTAAGTTTAATATTGGTTGGAAGGGTGTGCATCCCCTTACACATGATTCATGTGAGCTTGGTCTCTATTGGCAAGGTTTATAGCTCTCTATTAATTTTCTTCCTATGATTTTATGTTGTTTTATTTTTGGTATTTGTTTATTTTTGAATAAGTAGGAGTTTGATTTGTGAATTGGTGTGGTATAAAAGAATGGTTAGACATTGTCAAAGAAGGAAATAGTTTTGGTGTAGTAATAAAATAAGGAGTTACAATGTAGTGTTAGTATCATAGTCATCACAAGAGATATACGTTATGCACACACAACACCTAAATGCATTTTATGAAACTAGACATGTGTTTTGAGGGTAGATGGGTGGCATAAAATTCTTAAATGATTCTTAATATTAGTAGGATTAGGTGAGATAACACATAACACAAATAATCTTTGTGATATCATATATCTTTAATTTCTAAAGATATTTAACTAGGATTATTCTCTATTTGTGTTGAGTTTGCATTATCACTATTTTTAGATGAATAGTTTATACCATAGTTCCTAATGTATAGGATGTGTAGTAGATAAGAAGGAAAACACATGAGAGAAGCTATTAGGAAGCACATTGAAGAAATTCAAAGTCACATTATTAAAGGTAGTGTAGTATGCTTGTTAAAATGACTTGATATTAAAGTTATAATAAAGAAAGATGGTTGAAGGATTTGCAAGGAAATAAGATGGATTCTATTGTTATTGGTAATATATGAATCATTTCTTCTTCCTTCTTTTATATTAAAATATTAAAACTTATTTGTATTTTGTATTATGTGTTGGAATAACTTGCTTTTCCTTTAGTAGGATAGAGAGGGAGGGCACAATTGATGTCTAATAAATTTAATATTTAGGATTATAATATTTTGTATTTGAGATAATCACATATTTTAGGTATTTCAAGTTGAGATGTAATATTAATGTTAATTTTTGTATGTGAATTATTGAAATTATGTGGTCTACAATAAACTTATGAGATGCATATCATAAAATTCTCAAGGGATTCAACTTATTATAGTGAAATGAGTTCTAAAGTTATTATGTCCGGTGAGAGTTTTTTATGTTTATCTATTGAACATACTAAATTAAACTTATAAGAAATTTAAACCAATAATTTAGTTTTAGAGAAGGTTATGCGTAGAGTTGACATATAAAATTTGTAATTAGGGATTGTTTAGGGAGTGTGACATTTTATAGATCACCAAGAGTCATCAATAATTCATGTATATTGCTAAAGAATAGAAAATCATGTTGAGAGAGGAGGTAATTTAGGTGGAGTTGAAATATTTATTTTTATAGTGGTGATGGAAATACGTCATCATGATGAAGAGACTACAATCAAGTACTATTTTAGCATTATAGAAGAAAAATGAAAGAGGAACCTAAGATTAAGAATCAAATACATGGTGTGGGATACATGACGGGTAATGGTTTTAGAAATTGGAAGATAAAAATCCATAGTAGTTAGTAAGAGATCACAAGTAGTCGATTGCAATGAAAAAATTAATCAATTAACTTGGGAAGTAACAAATCCTACAATAAAATGAGGTCAAAGCACAAGATGATAAGTAGTTGGGGATCTTGAAGAGGTGCTACAAAAAAGGGGGTTGGAGGTCATAATCTAAAAGGCCAAGGGTGGGTTATCTTAGTGTGAGGAGTCTGAATGAGAATATCAAACCTTTGGGTGATGAAACAACCATTTGAGAATCAACATGCCAAGTGATGCAAGTTCCAAAGAGTAGTTAGTGAAAGATCATGGTAATAAATAATGGTAGACTAAATGATCAACTAAATCAAGGAATTTTAAGAATCCTCTTATAATACAATAAGGTTTCTTGAGAGGGAGTAAATTGAAAATATTTGGGACCCATGGGCCCCACAAAATATAAGGTACCCTTGAGGAGGGAAAAATTTAAGAAGGTTAGGGGACTTGAGGGATACCGTAATAGATAAAGTGCCTTGAGGGGACATGAGATAAAAATGTTAGGTAAATAAGCCAAAAATGTTGTGGGACCTAAAGTATTTCACAAATAATAATGTTAACTTAAAGGGACATAGGTTGAAATAATTGAGGGAGCCAAGGGGATCCATAAAATAAGGTATCCAAGGGGCATAATTCAAGAATATCAAGGATGGGATGGAATATCAAACAAAGCATGAAAATGATTCCCAACTCTTGGGAGGCTAAGGGGAACAACCAAGAACTAACATGCAAATGAATATCGATATTTAAGAGAACACAATTTCTCATAGATATGGTGACTAGGTAGAGGGTCATGAGATGACCTAAAAGTGTATCCAATCACAAGTGTTTGACTCATTCTAGGGGTTTGTACATGTGAGATCACATGAAGCTAGTGGTTTATTAGGAGATAATAGTATACCAAAGATGTTTTGATACATATACATCCTCTTAAGATATATAGTGTGTATTTTGTGAGGGATGTGATGGTGAGTGATTGGTGGAGGAGGTTGATGTTGTGGTTGATTTCGATCTTGAGGATTTTGAGGGGTTGCAGGTTGATTTGCATCTCCTAAAAATTCAAACAAATAGATATCAAATTCAACCTAAAACTAACAAATTCAAAACAAAAACCATAGAATCCTTACCTCTTACAACTCCTCCTCATCATGGTGCCATCGTTGTGAAGAAATAGGGATTCTTGGTGAAGAAATTCTCCTCCTAGAACGCGAGCACGATATTCTGGGGTTTTGGCCGTGAGTGCAACAAAAAAATAGTCAAAATGCAAATGAGAGATTTGCATTTTTTTTTTCTTTTAACAGTTGATAACGCGAGCGCGTTATAATGCGCTCGTGTTATCTGTTTGTAGTTGTAGCTGCTGAGACCTTTCCTAGGTTTAACGGAAGAAATAACACAAGCGCATTATAACGCGCTCGTGTTATGGTCTTCAACTTTTTTTTTTTGAGGGTGTCCATGGAATTGCTACCCATTTCCATGCACCTGCCCTACTATCACCAAAAAAAATGATTTGAGAGTCTAAGGATAATTTTTATGCTATGTTACTATTGTTTAAACATTAGAAAAGTCTCTAAGTGTTCACCATGAGATTTAACCCTTAAAAATCTCATAAAACCATTAAATAGTCTTGTAAATAGCTTGAAAGTTGTTTTGTAGTATCTAAAACCTATACAAACCCTTCTTGAAGAATCAAAACCCTTTATTATCTTTCAAAATAATATTTGTTCAAAGAATTTAAATTTAAATGATGGAAAGAAGGTAGTTTAGAATGAAGGTTTGAATATGGATTATTAAATATATCGCATACCTTGAATGCACCATTAGATTCCCTTTAGTAGATCACTAATAACCTATATTTTCTCAATCCTTTTGGTGCTAAAATTGATAGTTTGGTATGTGTTGAATACCCTCACCTATCTATCATGACAAAGCTACAATTGTCAAGTAGGATCCATAACCTTATAAAAGCTATATGAGGAATTCTTTTGGTGTGTAACAACAACTACAAGGTCCAACAAATTTTGATGTATGATATCAAAATCCCCCTATAGTTGTTACAAAGATAAAACTAGATTTTTACTATGTGTAATTGGTGTTGCAATATGGAAATATTTTTGAAACATATTTTTATTGGATTTAACCTTAGGGTTAACTAATTGTAGTGATTTACAACCACATTTTGAATCTCAATGCAAAAGAAACATCATAAAGTGAAAAACTTTTATTTCTACACACAAATCTTGATAAATGTGTCCTAATATTTCAAGAAACTAAGATAAAATAGGTTGTAGATGCATACCTCTTCAATCGTGGGTAGATATAGAATTAAAAGGTTTTAGTTTTTGTGAGATATCTAAGAAAATATATCATTTAGTATGGTGATTTATGTTTTGACATGCACACAAGTATAATCATGTGTAGGATCTAATATATTTAATTTTATTTTGTGTAGTTGGAATATTTATTTAGAGGTCAACATCGTTCCTTAGATCCAATAAATTCATTCAATCCATAAAGAATATTTTTTCATATTAACTAAAATTGCACCATTAGGGTGTAAGTATGATTGTAGAGATAAATACATTCATTATCATCCTATATGAGTGTCCTACATAATAAAGATTGTTGTTTTCTTTGGGTGGTCAACATTCAACACTCATACCAATTCAAATAAACTTGACAAGTACTTTCACCAAACCCTAGACAGTGTGTTATATCTTCCTTACCAACTCTATGATTATAAAGGAAGTGTAAAAAAAATTCCTCACAAGGGTAATAGTCTACTAAGAAAGAAGAAAGATATGTCACAAAACTAGGTGGAATATTTCAACACCATTTGAGAACAACCATGTTTTCAATAATAAATTACATCTTAGGGCTATTACAACAACAATAAGATAGTATTAACCTAAGAAATAATTCAACAAAATAGAGGCTAGTTACTTAGCCCATAAATTTACCATCCAAAATAATTCTTCATCTATAATAACACTATCAAATATAGGCACAAAATTTTATACGATGACTAATGGACTATAATATTTCTTAGGCTATCTTAATAGCATCATGGGGGATATCCTACCTTTAGAATATTTGTATGGTATCCATAGAGCCGTTATTGACAGTGCTAAGAATTTTCAAGAGGGAGTTAAAGATAGCAAAAAAGACTATAATTTAATGGACTTTATCATGGATAGACATAAAATAAAGTCATGCATCAATTCTATAGGTTTTATGCCTCTTATGAGAATGAGTTATAATTCTTTCATAGAAACTAGTAGGAATGCTAATGTTTCCATAAGATAGCAATCATAATAGGTTATTATCATAATTAGGCTAGATTTGTTCATGTAATTTCTTACATATTATCATTGTGCCATTTAGAGAACAACAATAAGACAAAGGATACTTTGAGGAAATTACTAAAGCCATAAATATTTAGGATAGTCATGGTTATTCAGGCCAATATAAATCTTTAGGATGTTTATGTGCCTAGATAGTCTTATTAATGTTACCATAATAAACAACAATAATAGGTTCTATGTAGGATTTAATTAGGTGTACTAAATTATGAATGTTTCCACCTTATTGCTAGACATCAATTAAAATTCAATGATGAAAACTAAGATGACTATCTCATCAAGAGTAAGAGTATCATAAATGCTAGTATCAAGACTAAGATCACTTCATGCAAAACTCTACCATTTTGTTCTTTAAGGATAGTAATCACCAATTGGCTAGTCCAGTATCACTTAAGAGGATTTTGATGATAATCTAATATCACTTAAAAATTCTATACCACACACATATAGAGGAGATAGTCCCAAAATACATCTAGTATCGCTAAGATTTTCCTTGTCATTAAGTCGAAATATTGCCATCAATAACAAATACAATTGTCCTTGTATGATTTTATTGAGTGTGAAGTTATAAACTACTTTTTTTTTTTTGTTATGATAAGGTCCTTGGATGTCAAAACATAGTAATATTCATGATTTTTATGTGCTTTAGAGCATAGACTTATAGCTCATTTTTTCATTGATTGCTATATAACCACCTTGAAGAATAAATTACAAGAAATGAAGGAAGTTGGGTTGTTATAAAATATCATATTACTTCTATGGATAGTCTTATTCTTCTAAGGAAGTCTCTAAGTCAAATGGTATCATTGAAATCTATGAGGAAATAATTAAATTGTTTTGTAGACTTATAAATGAGAAGGACATCCACATGAGTGATGACAATCATGGTATTAGAAAGACAATTAAAGGACTCCATTCAATAAATTTGAATTCCTTAGTCTTATGTAAACTACACAATACATTATCTCAAGGCTATTGTATAGCCATAATCATAATATACATAGTTACTCATGTGGTCACAAAAATATGACTATCCTTAATCTTAGAAATATCATTATTGTTTGTTGTGTTATATTGGTCTTCTCATGTCAAAAGCATCATGGTAACCAATAACACTCAAGAAATATACAAATTGTTATGGAAATATTATATATATTTTTTATCTTATGAAGGGTAAATTTTAATCATCAATACCAATTCTAATCATGGCACTTGGGACCTTGCTACTCTCTAGCTCTAATATTGACCTCTAGGCATATTGATTATAATCATAAAAAATTCAATATTTGACTACCATAAATGAGAGAAGTATTATCATGATGAATTCCATGCACCTAGTCATCTATAGGACAATAATCTCTCCATTAATAATCTCATGTTCTAACTCAAATTTTTTGAAATTGTGGAAGATGCTAACTGCTACACAAGATTAAACATCAATTCTAATCTAAATAAAACAACAAAGAATGATAAGTAAGCATGATTAATCTAAATTAATAAAAACTAGAATGATCTCACTGAATATGCAAATACTTCCTCGATTTATCTCAATTGCCCTTCTCCATTTTGCTATCTTGTTATTCTTGCCCTCAGATATTTGTGTGTTTGAATGCAAGCATAACTTCATCGAGTGTCTCAGCAAAATATCAAAGATTGTTTCTTCTCAAAAGTGTATAATGATTTCGGGAGACGAGGAATAATGATTATGACAGGCCATTTTATAGATTTTGTGTTTTCGAACGATCGGCTCAGATTGAAAGAGAGATCGACGGACGAGATTGATGAATGCCATGCGATGTGAGTTATGTCTCAGATAGAACGTGAGTTAGAACATGAGTCAGGAAAGACTAAAAAATAGAACAAGATCTTAATATTCAATTAAGAATCTTCGAAAATAGAAGAAATAGACTTTGAATGTCAAAGACAAAGTCAAAACTCGAAGATGAGGAATTCAAATGCATAATTAAATTAATTAATTAAATAAAAGATATTTAATTAATAGATGCATACATGCATATGAGTTAGAACTAGTTAATCGACTAGTTGTGACGGAGAGTCTTCCTGCAGAGATGATCAGCAGTTGAATTCAGAGATAACTGGAGAACTAAAAATAGATCTCAAGTCAGAAGGTAAGTGGACAATTAGATAACTGATTGACAGAAGAATGTGACATAAATAATTAAATATGAAATAAATGTTAATTTAATTCAACATTCGAAGATAGAAGTTTTAATTAAATAAATAAAGTAATTTATTTAATTTTGACTTTTGAAAAGGGTGGAATTGAATAATTAAATAATAAATATTTAATTACAGTTGAAAAGGGTGTTAAATGAATAATTAAATAAAGATATGTAATTATAGTTGAAATATGATAAAAGGGGTAATTAAATAATAAATTATTTGATTGAAAGATGATTTAATAAGTTAGCGACATAATTAAACAAATATAATTTATTTAATTAATCAAGTTGAATAAAGATTAATGACGAATTAATGAATTAATTAAAAAGGGGTATTTAATTAATAGAGGAAATATGTGTTAGAAAGGTTAATTAAATAATTGACATTATTTAATCATGACCATGGACTATAGAAAATTATGTCGAATGTGTACTCGCAGGCCTAGACCAATTTTAGGTATCTACACATGCCATTGAAGCATTCTCATCAAGGTCTCAAGATTTTATTCAAAAAGATGGGATAATCTATTTAAATACAAAATATTTTCAAACATATAAAGTAGGTTGTCATCAAGGAAGGAGATAGTCATTGTAGTATAACAATGTTGCATAGTTATTACTTCATTTCATTGTGTAATCATAGACAATTATACTAAAATGATTATTGCACTTATGTCATAAGAATAATCACACCAATCTTGTGATAGTAAAAAATTACCCATATGTCCTAATGTTTTCATCAAGACACGGACACTATCATGTTGTGTTCTAACAATTAATTTAGGGTAATAATCATGTCTTAACTACTAGAGGACTATTAATACAACTATAGTCAAAATGTCATGGAAGAAATGGTGTCATTGGAGGAATTTGACAATTAAGGAGAGTTGTCCTATCTTTAAACCCTTATTGCTTATATAAGGAGACAATCTTCAACATTCAAAGGGACTTCAAAAACCACACTAGATTCAAGGTTAATCACATTTGTAATCAAAATCCTAGCTAAACTATAATGATGATAATGGGTTGTCCCAATACTATCAAATAAAAACAGGGGATTGCCACTAAGGTAGAAGAGAGTTATTTTATCAATTTTGTTATGAAAGATAACTAAAATTCAAAGGTTGTAAACTTATTATATCTTGCCGTAATAGGTAGAGGGGTGATTATGTACAAGGTTATCAATTTTGGTGTTGTGCCAAGTAACTATAAAGATATTCATACACCCTTTAGACACAATAATGCATGATTAGATTCTCCTAGTTAGTGAGTCAATCAATTACATGCTCATGTCTTATGCACTTGATTGTCCCTTAGATTGATTCATGATGTCTCATTCTAATAATCAATCCAAACAAAATAACTATACAAAATGGCAAGGGTAATTGTGAGCCCTCCTCTTCCATTTCCTAATAGTCAAACATCTTTCGATTTACTTGGCATGTTCCTCACCTTTTGTCTTTTTCTTTCTCCACCTCCTCTAACTTTTCATTTAATACACATGTAGGTTTATGAAAGCAATTCATTTAAATATCCACGTTATCATAAAATAAGTCTTTGACATAAACCCCAATAGTGTAAATGCACTCTATGCATCTAATTTTATGAAGTCAACATCATAGTCTAGATGCACATAAAACACAAATAAAACTTATAATGTTAGAATATGTTACAAAGTGCTTCATTAATTTAGACATTTTATAAACATCCTAGCAAAAATCCATTTTGTGCATATCCTCCGAACATTTCATTCCATGAACCACATTTCTTTGAGGCATTTTGTTAAACAGTTCACATGCCTATGCTTCCACATTTACCATACACAGCATTTCCAACTATAATATTAGACAAAAATGCCCCTTCATTATGCTTTGATGGATGTCCATATGTGTTTCAAAGCTCCCATTTTGGCACAGGCATGGAGAATGCTTCCTTTACAACTACCAATTTCATTTGCTTGAAAGTTCCTAAACCTTTGTCAACAAATCCTTTTTGTTCATATCCTGCAATCATGGCATTCCATGAGACCAAATTTCTTTGAGGGACATTGTCAAACAGTTCGTGTGTCCTGTCCATGCTTCTACATTTTGCATAAAGTCTACCAGAGCGGTTGCAAGTACAACATCTCACAAAATCCTTCTATCCTTCACGCTTTGATGGATGTCCATACCTTGTTCCTAAGCCTCCATTCGACACAGGCTGCGAGGACGCTAGCAAAAGTTGTAGACTCTGGCTTTACAGTCGCCAATTACACTTGCTTGAAAGTTTAAAAAGCCTTTTCAACAAATTCATTTTATGAATATCCTGCAATTAGGGTATTTCGTGAGAACACATTTCTTTAAGGCATTCTATCAAAAAGTTCACATTGTTTGTCTATGGAATACATGTCTACCAGGGCAGTTGCAACTACCATCATTAATCCTATGATGGGTGTGCATAGCCAGTTCCAAAGCTCCCATTTCGGCACAGGTAGGGAGGGTCCTGACAAGGTTGAGGAGTCTGGCTTTACACCTGCCATTGCATTTGCTTGAAAGTTTCTAAAACATTTTCAACAAACCGTTTTGTGCATATCCTGCAATCGTAGCATTCCATAAGACCACATCTTTTAGGTATTCAGCCAAATAGTTCACGTGCCTGTCTTTGCTTCTACATTTTTCATACATGTCTACCAGAGCATTTCCAACTACATCATCTGACAAAACTCCTAAACCCTCCGTGCTATAACAGATTCTCTGTTCCAAAGCTCCCATTCTGGCACCGGCTGGGACTATGCTGGCAAATGTAAACAGTGCGACTAGCGTTTGGAGACTTGCTTTTTGCATGTAGTTAAACAGTGGGACTAAGCTTGTGAGTAAACCCATGTCTTCTTAGGCAACATCAGCATAACATTTGCAGCACGGGAATTTGACCAATGCGCGGGTGGGCGGGAGTCAGTTTCAAAAAATTAAATTGACCGCCATCCACCAAATGGCCTTCGTAGTGCAGATTCAAAATTGAAATGAAAACTTAAACTGTTGCAGTGACGGTTACGGTGCAGAGTAGAGGAGTGCAACCCAAAAAAACAGAACGGGAAATGGGATGTTAAGAGGGCCCCACATGCACACCTAAACGGTCAAAGCTTAGTGTATGACATTTAAGCCCGGCCGGAAGAAACCTGTACCGGGCACAAAAGAAAAATGCCCCCACACTAATTCCATCCCGCTCCCGCTCCTGACCTGCTCCCACTCCGCACCCACACTGAAATGATTTCGCTCCCGATAGCCATAAAGCCAAAAGGTGAAGATGCAAGAAGAGGCGCATGGACTGTTTCACAAATTGCCTTGAGAAAATATGGTCTTGTAGGATGCCATAAGTGATAGATATGCCTCTGAAAATATAATTTCCTGAACGGGACAATCACAGTGATCTGCATAGAATAGATTTGGGGAGTGGACCGTTGAAGTTTCCAAGCAAAGGAATGTTTGAATAATACCTCAAAGAGTTGTCATCTCATGGAACGCTATGATTGCAAAGTGTGGAAGCATCGACAGACCACATGACCTATGCAACAGAATTCCTCAACGAAATGTGATCTCATGGCGTGTTGCGATGTTCTCTTGGAATGCCGCCATTACAGGATATTCACAAAATCGATTTATGAAAGGGTTTTAAAACTTTCGAGCAAATGTAATTGGCAGATGTAAAGCCAAAATTTAACGCCCTTGCCAGCATACCCTGCCTTTGCAAAATGAGGGTAAAGAGAAATGAATGCCCCACAACCTTGCAAATCATCCTCCCTATCGAGTCAAAATGAGAGCTTTGGAACAAGATCGACACATCCACCAAAGCATAAGGGGTCGAGGAATTCGATTTGAGGTTGTAGTTCCATCTGCCCTGGTGAACTAAACAAAGACATGTAAGCAGAGTGTGAAAACATAGAAATGCATGCCAACTGTTTGATGGAAGGGGTGTAAAATAAATGTGATCTCATGAACGCAATAACTGTTAAATACGCATGGAATGAACTTGTTGAAAAGATCTTCAGAAAACCTTTTAGCGAACGCAATTGGCAGTTGAAAAGCCGAATTCCACAGCGTTACTAGTATCCTCCCTGTCGTTCCAAGTGAAGAGACGACTTCTCTTATCAAAGAAAGCTCACTAAAGCAGAACATACACAAAATGGATTTGAAGTATGGAAGCATCGATATGGCATGTGAACCATTTGACAAAATGCCTCAATGGAAATACTGTTCTATGAACGCCATGATTTCAGGAAACAAGTTGTTTCAAGCCGATGTAAAATGCAATGATTACAGAGATGTGTAATCGGACTTGTTGAGAAAGCTTTAAATACCTTCATGCAAAGGTGAATAGCAGAGGTGGAATATAAGTTCATGCCCATTGCAAGATGCACAACATAGATTTGATTTAAAAATATATTGAATGGATTGGTTGAGGCTTCAGGAACTTTCGAGTGATGCAAGGCTAAATTCCTTTACCTTTTTCGGCATCCCTTGTGTGCATGCCAAAATGAGGGGCTTTTGAATGATGTTTAGTAACGCTGCTCTGGTAAACATGCATGCAAAGTATGATAACACGTAAGAAAATGAACTATTTGACAGAATGCGCCAATGAAATTTCATTTTATCGAATCAAAGGACAGGGTAATGATATCTGGTGTTGTAATTGTAAAGGCCTCTGGATATTCATCGATGCAAAATAGAATCGTTTGAATCCCTTTCTATTGGATTTATATAAGTGGGAATTAACACATGGTAAAGTGTTTGAAATAGAAGTGGAACTTCTGAGGAAAACACAGTTATAGGTGTAAGGGAATATCACAGATCTACAATTTTATTTGGAGGGGCTGTATTTCTAAAAATAAGTTTCTATTCATTAAATTTGCATAAGTTTGACTATGAGAACTTTTGGATTTCTAGTGCCTGTCAACATAGAAAACATGCAAAATATACAACTGCTTGACCAATGTCTCAATGAAATATGACCTTTTGAATGCAATTTTTGTAGGATTCACAAAATAAATTTGATAAAATTATGAATTAATTAATTTATATTGTTGTTATGGAGTTTATTAAATTGGTCTGTTGATTATATTCTTTTGTATGATTTGCAGGTATTTTCGAAAGATTGGAAGAGGGAACGACATCAAAATTTCAAATCTTTATGTAAAAATGATTTTAAATGTTATTTTATTTTTAATGATTTAAAATAACAATAATTGAAAAGAAATATTTAATTATTATTTTAATTGGATAAATTAAGAGTTTATTATATTTATGCTCAACTGAAATAATCTTAAATGTTATTAGTTGATTAGTTTTACAAATTAATTAATACCTTTGATGTTTTGCAGGTGTTTTTGAATGAAATGGTGATGGATCAAAGTGATCAATGATTAAAGGTTTGGGGTAATGGAGTGATTACCAAAGTTTGTGGTCATGGTTTACGAAGCTAATATACAAGAGGAGAGATTTTCTGAAAAGAATCATCAAGCTAGAGAGAATTGAATACTTGGTGGTCCCCGTTTGGAGAATTTTTTGGAGAAGGATGTTGTTTTACATTGTGCAAGACGAAAGACTCAAAGTCAAGTTGAAAAGTGCAATTGTCAATCTAAGTTAAGCTGAAGAATAGAGTTGCTAACTGAGGTCAGCTGAAACTGAAATTTTCCTATGAGAAGAATGGCATGCATACAAAAGCTACAACTTTTAATGTCTCAGTTTTGACAAGAATTATGGAATCAATGAGCTATTAATTGTCAAATGGAGCTCATTTGTAAGGGTTAGATTTTTAGAAAAATAAGTTAGCTGATTAGAATTTAGCAATAGGATAGATAAAGTTTTTTGTAATCTTAGTTTAGCTGAGGTAATTTGAGGATATTGGTTTCCGTACACTGGTGAATTTGCCAAAATTGTAAATACTGTTTATCTATTTTATCGCAGTAGAAACAGTCGGATTTAAACCTATCTTGAATCGCACTCTAGAATGATATTTGTTTAGTTTACTGTTCGATTTGAGGCTCTTCAAGGATTGAAGTTTTATCTTTTTTTTGTTCAAATTGTGATTAATGATCTGTTGTTAAAGTTTGCACTGTGAATGAATGTTCAGCTTTGTATTGATTACAGGTTGATTTGTTTTGCAGTTCTAGTTTAAGAATTCCTTGAAGAATAATAGGTCTGGTTAATTGGATGAATTGCCATTCTTTTATCTCTTACATCCTTGGTCTATCTTTTGCCCCTTTTTTATACCCTTATTAGAATAGGTTTAGATAGGAGTTTGATCTTGCAGCAACCAAAAAGCTCAATAACCAGCATGCCCCTTGAACATTATAGCCTCTTTGACTGCTCAGCAAAACAAGGTTGTGACCCAACATCTAGGACCTTGGAAGGTGATTGATTTAACGATCGTTTGTCTTTTTCAGGAGAGGTAAGGTGATTACATCTTGCCTACATGTTGCTATGTCAATTTGGCCATCAATAGGAATCTCTCAAGGTGAAATAAATTAATTGTCGTGAAAGATTGCCTAGGTAGACTAGGGTCAAGCCTGTCATCCTTAACTTCACTATAGTTAACTAAAGGGAGATAGATTTTACAAACCAATGCTTACTAGGATACTACTTTTGGGAGTGTGAAAGGGCAAGAAAAAATTAATAAAGATCTATGGTGAAGATTTCTATGGTAGAATAGGGTTGTTAGGGATGAGGGACCTCTAATTAGGATAGAGGCAAATGCAATACTAGATGAAGATCCTAAGAGTTGGAGATTTGACCTCATTAATCAAAATTTGTGGTTGAGTACTCACATGTGGGTTATAATGCCACTATAAATCCATATGAAAATTAAAGATAGGTTCCCTTAAGGTGAGACCCTAGGTCTAATACCATTAACATATCTAGAGGGATCACCAATTACACCTAGACATGCAACAACAAAGAGTAGAGGGCTAGGGATACCATGTGGGATTCATAATATGGGTAATATAGATGGATCCTATATAATGTGTCAATGAACAATTGGAATTCATGTAGTGAACTAGGAAGGGGAACTACTCAAACATAGGATTGAAGGGATTCCTAAGAGAATTATCATAATAATGACCAATAGTGGTGGTCACCACAAGTTGAGTGATAAATTTCTCTCCCACAAGGATAGTGAGTGTAATATACAAAATTTTGGGTTTAAAATACTCACACCATGTGGGAAAATCAATGTAGTTGATATCTAGGGTCACCTATTAAAATGAACATAACACAGGTCAAGAGATGGATCACTATATCCAATGGGATGCCCACCATATAGGAAATTCATAAGCTTAGGAGAAGGAATAATTCCTCTTGAGAAATAACTATAAATACACATAGATTATGCTTAAAGGGAAGCTTCCTAGAAGAGTGTGTGTTCTATTGAGCACCTTGAGTGGTGGAATCATGAGGGAATTATTGAGTAGGATGCTTTTCATATCAAGTATCTATGGATGAGGATTAAGAGAATTACCCCTAAGGGGATAGTCATTATTTTGAGTAACCTTGGCCAAGGGAGCAATGAGATAATATAGAAAGGGATAATCATCATGAAAAGTATCTCTAAGCAAGGAGTAAAGGAACAATTCCTATAATGCTCTCATCACAAGTATCCCTAAGTGAGGGATAATAATTAGTGGGACAATCATCATGTGCTCTATTCTGTTAAGGGTTGTGAATATTGTTTTGTTTACATGCAAATCGCTCAAGTCTCATGTGGTTGCAAAGGAGGAGGATCAAATTGTAGAAATTTCATTATTTCCTCCGCATCTGAGAGCAATGAAGATGTTTTTGAAACCCCAATGCCCCAATTTTCTTATCATTCCCATCCCAAGCTTTTGAGTCAAGTCGTTAAACTACATCCGCCCCATTGCAGCCAGGTCCCGTGGGAACATAGGTTGGTCGAGAATATACAAGGAGATAGAGATTTTGAGATGATAGTTGAATAATAGATTATTTCCTCAAATTTGTGAGACCTTCGGGCTTAAATTAGATATTACTAATTTTCACTTATTCTTTTACAAAACAATGAGCTCATGGTTTTGAATTGATTGTACGCACACATTCATTTTTTTTCTAATCAGTGGATGTGACTCAAGCATGGGACCTATCTGTGTTAACTCTCAATAAAGCCACACTCTGTGCCCTTTTTATCCCCCAAAGATTACCATTCTATACAGGTGCGCAAGCATTGATTTTGTTACAATACATTTGTTTCATTTTGCATATATTTATATCCTTTCAAATATGTTTTCCCTAAAAATATGTTTTAATAGGGTTTGATCATACCTGACAGTGTGTACTTCATTTTCCTCCATAGACTGGATGAAAATAATTTGCCCTAGGTAACCTCAAAATGTCAAGCAATAGAGGGAAGAGATCAAAGGGAGCAGACTCTAGCCACAATGAGGTAATTCATTGTCAATTTATAGATTTGTAAATGTTTCCATCGTTTCTTTCATTTTTAGTTTTTTATTTTTTATTTTTTAAATTTAAAATAAAAAATTTATTTTATATATATAGGGACATGAGACTGACAAAGATAAAGAGGCATTGGCTTCTATATTGGGGGTAGAGGCAGTGAAAAAATTGAATGCAATGGACTTGACAATGCTTGCCAGATACATAGAAAAATGATCTAGTGAAGCACCTCAAACATTGCAACCAAATCAACCGTGTCAAAGGGAATCAATTGATTCCACAAGCAGTCCTAGATCGAGTAAAAGATCTAGGAGGAAATCAATAACAATAAACTCTAGGAATGTGGAATAGGGACCAGAGACTTCCAATGTCCCAACCACTCCTAGGACACATACTTCTTCCACCACATCATCTTTTGCATCTTGTATTGGTACATACGATACCAAGATAGAATACGATGTGGTTTCAGGGGAAGTACGAATGAAAGATGCTAGAAAAACATTTGTGAATAGGTTGAAGGAATCATGCCTTCAATAGTTCAAAGACCATCTACATTTTCCATTCTCAAAGATACTCATGCACTTGCAAAAAGCAATTATCCATGACATGGAGAATGAATTTGGCACAGGTTGGTCTATAAAGAAGATAAAGCTATGAATGTCTCAAATTTGCAAGAGATTTCAGTGCAACCAAACAAAGAAGATAAAAAAAATCCCTCCCAAGCTAAGGCTCAAAAAAAGGCCAACTGATGTAAGTGTGAAAGTATGGAAAGAGCTTGTAAAATCATATGAGAAGTCTGATGCACAAAGGAAGTCCGGTGAAGAGAGTACGCAGGTATTTGAATTTTCTCATAAGATTATATCGAATTTATTAAATGATTTTAAAATTTTATTTTGCATAGTTAAATTGAATTAGTATATGTTTCAGGACAAGACCTCCAAGACTAGGCTTGAAAAAATTTGTCATGCATCACAGTGGCCATAAAGGTTTACAAGCCTTCATTTGTACATTTGTAAGTATATTTAATATGTTGAATGATATTTTTTTTATTTCCTAGGCAAAAGTAAATGATTGCATATTAATTAGTTTAACTAGTCCATGTGTCATGTTTTGACAGGAGGAGAAATATGGTCGGCATCCAAAACAATTTGAAAAGGAAAAGTTTCAAAACAAAAAGTGGGTCGATTTTGTAATCTGGATGGAAAACAAGGTATCAATAGTTGACTTTCAATAACTTAGTTGGATATTTTTGTGTTAATATGTCAATTTTTATTTCTTGTGTTGATTTGTTTATTGATGCGTAGGATGAGTTCTAAAGTGCTTCTCTGTTGGCCCTAGATCCCACTCAATTGTCCCATTATTTCATGTTGAGGAAAAAAATTATTGTTTTCCTTAAAGGGAAGTGGGTGACATTCATGCCTTATTTTCATCGCATCTTTTAATTAATGACCATGGTCTTTTAATATCTCTTAAGTGCCCTCATTTAAGTTATGAGTTGTATCATTTGAGTAACTTAGTCCCATGTTGATTTGATTTATCTTCTCTTCTCTCAAACATGGTATCTCAAGGAGTGCTTCCTTGAACTCATGTTGCCATTCTACTATGTGATCCACATGCATCTTTTCCATCCTTCCTCATGATGATGCCATTATTTTAACATGTAAGGATGTTTTGATGCATCTTGGTAGGAATCGTATAGATCTAACACATCCTTGTAGTCTACATCACTTGGTATAGCTAACCAACCACTTAATTTTTCCATCTAATTAAAAAAAGGCAGTAAATTCCTATCTTCCAAGTTAAAAAAACACCATAAATAAAGAAATCAACAATAAAAAACCAGCAACCTGATTTGATCAACATAAAGAAGTGTGTAATACTAGACTTCTTAACATTCAAAAGATAAATGGAATGTCCTTAACACCCAGTAGAGCTATCCAAAAAAGATAACTAAAAACACAAACATGCTCCCACACACAATGGCCTAATGGTTGGTTGTCATAGAAGTCAAACTACCGAAGTAACAACACTAATCAAGTTAACATATATGCATCATTGCATAAACAACTGAACCATTTATGTGCATGAATAAATAGTAGAAGGATGTAGATGATTTCGATTCCTCTTCTACATTAGAGGGTTCATATCCTTGATCTGACACTTCTAAATTATCAAAATCAGAATCACTAGCTTCCATATTCAAAAATTCCCAACCACCATTTTCAATAAATTTATTTGGATCATCAATAATAGTTTTCAAAATTGGCTGCTAGTTCAAGTTCATTTTTCTTTCATAATACTTTATATCCATGGAGTTCATCCATTCCTTGATGCCATCAAGCAAAGATTAAGGAATGGCATCAATGTGGAGTACATCCTGCTTGAAGTCTTTGAAAACAATAGCCATATCAAATGCCTTTTTCCCAAGTCCTACTCTCTCAAGGTTAACAATATCAATCTCACTAATAGTGATTACTAAGAAAGGTAATTCCACCAACTCTACCAAATAGTTTATCGTAGGAACAATAAAAGTAGAGGCTTTGAAAGGAACTCTAAGAAAACCAAGCTCTCTAAATGGTATATCAAACTCTAGTTCAAAATATTTTAGATGAGGTTGCTCCCATAGCTCTCTTACTCACTTGAAAAATCCATGAAACTCTGCATTGATTTTATTTTTCTTGTCCCTCTCTTGTTGTTCTTCTTGAATTTCATCAAGATCATACATTGACCTTCTTGCCCCTCCTAAAGTTTGGACCACATCCATTACCTCCACATAAAATTGGACATCCTTGATCTTCTTGGTCCCCACCATGATATGGTTATGCAAATGAAAATGAAGCAAATTAACCATCTCCTTCTCCATTGGTTGGAAGAATGCATGCTTAATTTTTTGATACATGATATTAGCTCTCTCTTTTTCTCTCATGGTTGAATACTGAAATCCATTATGGTGAGCCTCAAAAGTTCCAATCATCTTTCTTCGTCTTCCACCAAATGTGAGCCTAATCCACAATTCTTCCAGCCTAATTGGATTTGTTTTTTAAAGTTGAAGTTTCTCTTGAGCACCAGTGTAGCTCTCTTTGCCTTTTCAGAATCTTCCATTGCTATAAATTATTTGTGGGATTTAATCATTTGTACCACATGGTTGATGTGCTTTGAATCCTCAGATCTAAAGGAAATTTCCTTAACATAAATACTACTACAAATTTTCAATGTTGGCATGTAGTTGACATTAAATTCAGTACCTAGAACATTGAAAATTATCCTTATATAAGAATTCCCTCCATCTTGTTGGCTTGTAACACTCTTGATGGTGGCTACATGAAATCTGATTCTGATTCCTCTTCTACATCAGAGGGTTCATATCCTTGATTTGGCTCTTATGAATTATCAGAATTAGAATCACTAGCTTCCATATTCAAAAATTCCTAACCACCATCTTCAATAAATTTATCTAGATCATGAGTAGTAGTCTTTAAAATTGGCTGCCAATTCAAGTTCATTCTGCTTTCAAAATACTTTATATCCATGGAGTTCAATCATTCCTTGATGCCATAAAGCGAAGATTAAGGAATGACATCAATGCAGAGTACATCCCGCTTGAAGTCTTTGAAAGCAATAGCCTTATCAAATGCTTTTTTCCCAATTCCTACTCTCTTAAGGTTAACAATCTCAATCTCACTAATAGTGATTACTAAGAAAGGTAATTCCACCAACTCTACCAAACAGTTTACCGCAGGAATAATAAAAGTAAAGGCTTTGAAAGGAACTCCATGAAAGCCAAGCTCTCTAAATGGTATACCAAACTCTAGTTCAATATCTTTTAGATGAGGCTGCTCCCATAGCTCTCTTACATGTTTTGTGTTTCGGTAGTCATGTCCCTCTCTTGTTTTTCTTCCTCAATTTCACCAAGATCATACATTGACCTTCTTGCCCCTCCTAAAGTTTGGACCACATCCATTACCTCCACATAAAACTAGACATCCTTGGTCTTCCTGGTTCCCACCATGATTTGGTTATGCAAATGAAAATGAAGCAAAGTAATCATCTCCTTCTCTCCTGGTTGGAAGAATGCATGCTTAATGTTTTGTTACATGATATCAACTCTCTCTTCTTCTCTCATGGTTGAATACCGAAATCCATTATGGTGGGCCTCTAGAGTTCCAGTCATATTTCTTCCTCTTCCACCAAATGCTGGCCTGATCCACAAGTTTTCCAGCCTAATTGGATTTCTTTTTGAAAGTTGAATTTTCTCCCGAGTCACCAATGTAGCTCTCTCTACCTTTTTAGACTCTTTCATTGCTACAGATCATCTATGGGATTTAATCATTTGTACCACATGGTTGATGTGCTTTGAATCCTTGGATCTAAAGGAAATTTCCTTAACATAAATACTGCTAGAGAATTTCAATGTTGGCACGTAGTTGGCATTAAAGTCAGTACCTGAAATATTTAAAATTATCCTTATATAAGAATTCCCTCCATCTTGTTGGCTTGTAACACTCTTGATGGTGGCTACATGAAATGGAACCATGATGCCATATATGGGTACCGGAACAACATCATTTTCATATCAACCTAAATCATGAGCTCTCTAGAAATGGGGATATCATCCACAGTTTTGTAGGAAACCATCTCAATGGATGGCTTCAAAGAGCCATGTCCATCTCCTATACTGATGCCCCCTGCAACCAATCTTCTTGTAGTCTCCTCATTCTTTTTCCTTGCAAGTTATTCTTGGTATTAACAGTGTTCCTCTTCTTTAGTCATCTCCTAATTATCAGATCATAAGGTTGCCTTGGAGATGCCTGATTCTCCTCCATTTACCTCAGCCTTGGGTTTTTTTTTCACTTCCTCATCTTCATCATCATCTTTAAATGAGTATGCAACATCAATGTATACTTTGGAGCTAACCCCAATTACATTTTCAGGCCCTTTATCCTTAACAACCACAGTGTTAGCAATGAACAATGAATAATTCTATGTTTTGGGGTTACCAGTCTGTAATTGCAAATTTTGAAACCCAAGTGATACATTAAAATCCATTCCAACCTTCAAAATTTTGACATTTCTTGAATTCAAAATTAAACGAGACTCTTGAAATTCAATCCCTATTCCTGTTCCTACAAACTTTGTAAGATGAGGCAAAAGTTCAGGGCCATCTCTTTGAACTACCTCCATAGCTACCTTATATTAACATACATGAACATGATATGATTATATACATGAAAAGGTCACTTAAAAATAGTATAATCAAAGTAAAAAATGTCCTGAAGAACTATTATCTGTATGCTCAAGTATTGTTTCATGTCAAAGCTTGCTTACAAACAAAAAAATAAACCATAAATGTTAACTCTCAAATATGGGGACATATAGACTAGTTAATTCTCAAAGAACCTTTGAAGCATATTACAGTGCCAAAATATCCTAGAAAAATATCCATTTTTGAAATATAAGAGAAGAATATATATAGACCAATTAACTCTCAAAGGATCTTCGAGGCAAACATAATCTTATATAGCACAAAATGCAAAGGGTTGGCACTTAAGGTTCTGTAATAGAATTTACAGTTGATAGCTAAATTGTATAACAATTTTTTTTATGATCTTTACTAACGTTTATTAGAATTGATGCATGTTTTACATCATTGGAATGACATATTAGCTGTAACTTTTTGAAATTTTATTATGGTATGTGCACTTTGATATGATGCAATATGATTATGGTTTCGTCTCATATGTTGTAATATTAGATATATAACAGAAAAATAAATTATTGCATGAAATAAATTGTTTTAGTTATATATGATGATGATCTTATCAGTATTGACTTGTCAATTTATATATATTAAAAGTGGTTGATGATTTTTGGATGGATATTTATTACGTATGATGATTTTTATTTACTGCTTAGGGTGGATGTTGTCAAATTCAATTAAATTATAGATATTTGACTCACTTATTTTAATTATAGATGATGATCATGTTATAATAAATATCTTGTTATTTATTCATATGAGTTATTTAAGAGGCGTGATATATTTAACTAATTAAATTGAAATAAAGCATATTATTTAATTTACTTACTCTATTATCATATGAGTTATTTAAGAGGCATGATATATTTAACTAATTAAATTGAAATAAAACATATTAAATTAATAAATGGAAGCAAAACAAGAAGAATTTTTAGAAGCAAAAAAGGAAGCAAGAATGGAAGCCAAAATAGAAGCAATCTTAGAAGCAAAATTGGAAGCAAAACTGGAAGCAAACTTGGAAGCAAAATCGGAAGAAAAACTGGAAGCAAACCTGGAAGAAAAACTGGAAGTAAACCTGGAAGAAAACTTGGAAGCAAAACTAGAAGCAAAACTAGAAGAAAAACTAGAAGCAAAATTGGAAGCAAAATTGGAAGCAAAAATAGAAGCAAAACTGGAAGCAAATCTGGAAGCAAAACTAGAAGCAAAATTAGAAGCAAAACCAGAAGTAAACTAGGAAGCAAAATCAAAAGAAAAACTAGAATCAAAATTGGAAGCAAACCTGGAAGCAAACTTGGAAGCAAACCTGGAAGCAAAACTAGAAGAAAACCTGAAAGCAAAACTGGAAGCAAAACTGGAAGCAAACCTAAAAGAAAACCTGGAAGAAAAACTAGAACCTTAGCTAGAAGAAAACCTGGAAGAAAAATTGGAAGCGAGGCTGGGAGTAAAACTAGAAGCAAAATTGGAAGCAAACCTAGAAGCAAAATTGGAAACAAACCTGGAAACAAACCTAGAAGCAAAACTGGGAGAAAAAATAGGAGAAAAACTAGAAGCAAAAATGGGAGCAAACATGGAAACAAAAATAGAAGCCAAATTGGGCGCTAATTTAGGTGCTATTTCTGATGTTATTTCTTGGCGCTATTGCTTGCGTCACATTTTTGATACTAAATCTAACGCTACAGTCGGTGCAAAAGTCGATGCATAATCCAGTGCCGAAGTGAACATGCCATTTTTACATCAAGTTTTGCGTCGATTTTTGTGTCGACAAAAGTGTCCAATTCATGAACTCAAATGCACTAAAATCCGGTGCTATTTTAGGTGCTAATTGTCTGTTCTGTTGTAGTGGATATATATACTTGTATTTTTTGATAGCAAATAGTAAATCTATAGAGCTTGGAAATGTTACACCCCATCGTGTTATTACCTATTTACTTTTACCTAGTTGGGTGAAAATGTTTTAAATGTATATGTTTATGCTTTATGTATCTTGGAAATATAATGAATGAATGTTTGATTCAGTTTGATGTTTTATAATGATTTTGACTATGAAATATATGATGCAAATGGTTGTAATTGATTTAGCTAACTACTATTGCAAGGTACTAAGTTGGATGGAGGGACAAAAATAAGCCTCTAAAAGAGAGGGGAAGTATCACTCAAGAGAAGAACTTGGTCTAGTAACCCTTAATGAGCCTAACTAAGCTTTCACACACTCCCCTCTAGTTTAGTGAAGTTGAGTCAATAGTTTGGAAAATGGTAAGTTACCCTTAGCTTTGTTTTTGTATGAATTAGAAGATGTTATGATCTTGTCTATGAATGTTTTTGATTTGAGTTATGTGATTAAGTCTCTTTATCATGTGTGAGTTTGTCTTTATGTGTTTATAATTAAATCGATGAGATATATACATAAAATGTATATATATGTATATATGTGTGTGTCTACGATAAGCTCATAGACATGAGTAATACATGTATGAGTATACGTAGATAGATGTATCTACGCATTCTCATGGACATATTACCCATATGCATGAGAATATCAATCGGATGAAGGTGACATATATATACACTACCTGTATATATTTTGATCGATGGGATTGTGAATATATATGTTTAAATGTTGAGGCAATGATATATATATATGATATATGTATAAATATTAATATATGTGTATGTATTTATGTTTTTGAAAATTTAAGAAGCATTTACAGGGCACTGTACCCTTCACAGCGAGCCACAAGGGAAAAAAAGGAACAAGTCTAAAAAGCTAACATTATAGCAAAAATTAACAAAGACAACACATTAACAACACATAAACCATGGAAAGGCAACCAAAACTCAGAACACCGACGAAGGTAGCAGCTAACTGGCACTATCCCAATTTTTAAACAAGAGGTCCATGGCATCATCACCAACCCAGTCTTTGTTCTCCTGGCCATTATTGCCCTCCAACTCCTCCTTGATAACAATGGATAGAGTGCTAGTGACGAACTGGCCCAACTTCATTGTGAAGCAGGTCAATCCATGAAACCTTTTGTTGAGCGTGTCCATTTTCTCCTCTAACACACAAGGCTCCTTCCCAACGTCCATAGTCCTCGGGATCTCTTCAGGCTCATCAACCAGGGGATGCGAAGAAAGAGAGGCCAAGGTTTATTTTAGTAACTTGTTGTCTTCTGGGTTAAACAACCCTTCCACATTCTCATTCTCATCTTCCTTAGTTTCCTCTTCCTTATACTATTTGCTGTCAGACCGCTCCTCCTCTGAATCCTCAATTATCTGTCTCTTTTTACTATTTTTTAACAGTCTCTTGGATCTCCTTATGTTTTTCTCCCCACCAATCATTACTATGTTTCCCACAATAGTATCTCCTTTAGAATCTTTCCCTATTACGTTCTTTCCCTTCCCCTCCCTCACAATCATCTTCGACATACCTTTTTTACCATCCTTTCCTTTTTTGGTAGTGTTGGCCCTGTAGGCAGACTTTCCCGGGGTGGACTTCAATTCAAAAAGGTTGGCCACAACACTAGTATGTGCATTACCCAACCCTCCCTATAGTTTCTTGGTAGCCAGTTTAGCTTTGGGGTTTCCCATGGTACCCAGATTGGATTTCCAAGGAGGGATTTTTTACTTAGCCGGGGAAATGTTCACAACAGTCAAGGGTTCGATTTCATCAATGTGCACAACCGAGATGGCTTTGGGAGGAAAAAGGGCCAGGTGGAAGTGGTAAAGTCTTAGGATGAGCCCCTGATGGAGCGGAAGAGTTGGGAGGTCACTAGGGTTAAGGCTGGATAACTCTTTTCATTTCTCGACAAAATTTTCCAGGTCCATAAGCAAAAAGAAGAGAAAGCTAAGCAACATTTTATGTCTTAAATGGTTTAATAGGGGAAAATGATAGAAGAAATAGGTTTTGAACCTACCTTCCAAGGTGACATATTTCATCAATGCTAAGCACACCTGGTCCCAAGGCTCTGGAAGAGCTTCTCGCTCAAAACCCGACTGGTTTTGCACCGGTTCCTCGTTCCCCATGAAGAAAGATTTAAAGCTTTCATTGTCTGACTTCTTAGTATGCTTAGGGTATTTTTTCCTGATACACAACATTCTAGTGGCCTGCGCGATAACTTCTTCACTAACTTCAAAAGAAATACTACCCATCGCGACCCTTCGGTCCTTCCACTAATTAGCAAACTGACCAGACAAATTAGGGTCATGGCCAACCAAAATATCCATGAGAGGAGCAATTCCACCTTCAGTACAAATGTACCACACTAACAGATTCTTCTGGAATTCATCACAGTTGTCTGGCTCAGTTTGAACGCGGTCGCCACCCATACTCTCAACCTCCACAAAAAACCAAAGAGTTTGCAGAAGACGTAAATTGAACAAGCCAATAGGGCAATAGATGTTCATCATATAGTGGTCATTTAGGCGAGAAATGCAGTGATGGGTAATGACGCCAGCGTGCAGGTCACACGCGCGAAAGGGAAAATCACCACAGGGTGACTTAACAACGGAGTTAATGTGGATCTTGTGAAGATTTTGGCTAGCTAAATAGGAAATGGCAGGTGTGCATGGTTCCTAAGCCTTGGATTAGGCGCGCGAAAAATAAGACAGGTTGGTCGTATGGCTAAAAATAGAAACATTCCTATGAGTGTAAGTTGAGGCCCACACTAAACTAGCAAACACGAAGGTGCTAGAAGGAAGCATTCCTTCATAATGAGGGGTTAAATCAATATTTAAATTCACAGTCTTACAAAGGAAATGATGATTTAACACAAGATATCACACAATCCCAAAGAGGAGAGATCGCACGATATGACATCTCAAATTCATCAAAGTCATGTACTTTCTTATTCCCTTCATAAAGCCGCCCTTTTTATTTACATTACAAGCCTTAAAATTTAAAACCTGCCACCTGTCAGCCACCTCAGTAATAGAGCTCATCCACCAGGCCCAAAAGACAAACAAGTGGGTCCCCCAACCAGCACTCAGCACCCGAAGATCTCTAAACACATAATGAGTGATAATTTTAGAATCCCACCTGTCAGCCATCTCAGCATTAGCGCTCATCGACCAGGCCCAAAAGATAATCAAGTGGACCCCCCATCCAACATCCAACACCCGGAGATTTGAATTCATCATGATAATTGGTTGCTTTGTTTTCTCAAGATGAATATTTATGTTAACTAAAACATACATATGAATATATATATATATATATATATATATATATATATATATATATATATATGTATGTATATATATGCATGTATTATTATTATTATTTAGAATATGTAAATATGTGTATATGATTTCAAATGTCAAATAAAGCATTTTATAGTTATATAACTTGGTATATATATATATATATCTATATATATACAGTTATCATTTTGTATAGCATTGGAAAAGTTTATTTAACACATACAACATAGCACAATACATATGATAAAGTATGAAGCACAACAAATAAAGAATAATGCATATATTAATGACATTATATAGTGAATTAAAGTGTTGTGATAAGAATGCAAAAGAAGCTCTATGACAAAGTGTTTGGAGTTAAAGTAAACCTAGTTTATGAATTTCATTCTCATAAGACTTAGTCAAAACTATGAAATCAAAGAGAACCATATAATGTGTAAATAGCCAAGACTTGGTCTTTCAAATAGAAAACAAGTAAATAGGGGCGTGTGGATTTATGTGGCTCCATAATATGAACTCTACATACCAATACAAGTCTTCTTTGTATTTCCTCTCCAGTGTATAAGGGAAAATAGCATATGATCAGGAGTCAAATTGTATTGCTAGCTAAAAGAAGTTGATTTGTGAATCATTTAACCTTGCTTTTCTAAGTAAATAACCTACTGTCATGAAGAGAAGGTGGCTAGCTGAGTCTTTGCATAGAGTCACTATTTTTAAATCTTCCACCTTTCTTTTATTTTGCTAAGTCGATTCCTTAGCTTGATAAGTGGCAGGAATGAGAGCTTATTTGTAGCCATGGAGTGCTCAAGTTTTAGTATAAATAAAGGAGCTTTCTCCATCTTATGGGACACATATTTTAATTCTTTTTTAAATTTTTTTTGAGAGTTCTTCTATTGCATTTCTAAGGAGTATTTTGTGAGAATTTTGAGAGTTTAGAGAGGTAAGAGTGGTTTGCATTGTGAGAGTTGTCAAGGGAAGATAAAATTAGTGAAAGGCTAATTTTAGAAGATTTGCAACCTGATTTTGTGAATACTGAGCTAGGAATTTAGAATTGTCAATTGGAGATTTCTAATTATAGGCATGCTAGTTTTCTACTCCATTATATATTTTATATTGAAAGGATTGCATGATTTTATATGTTTTGTTTGGAAAGAATTGAATAGAAAGAGGGAATTTAGATGCTTTATTATGTATGTGTTTATATTCTTCTTAATAAGTTTGAAAGATGCTTGATGATTCTAGTTGTTTGTGAACCCCATAATTAGGTTATATTATAATATTATATATGTAGGAATGAGAATATGAGTGTTTTTTATAAGCTATGTTAAGTTACAACTTATATAGTTATAGTTTCGATTATGAAGGGGGCTACCTGGACCATTTATATTTTTATTGCTAGTAAGCTCAATGTAGTAATGTATGCATTCATGTATTCATTTATATGGAATATTGTTAACATGAAAAGTTAACTTGAGATTATTTATTAAGAAATAAATACTTTGGGAAAGATTGTGATATTATAATGTAATGTAATGGAAAATTTTGGAATAGTGTTTATTTCAAATGTGCATGTTATCTTTATTTTTAAAGAATTTTTTTATTGCTATGTGATTGCATTATGGTATATTCACTTGTGATTAAAAACATAGAAAAATTATTGTGTAGAACAATGGGCATGTTGCACATGGTATTAGAGCCAGGTTTAACTTTGGAACCTATGTGCTCGCTATGTTTTCCCCTCCAACATTATATGAGTCTAAGGTTTGAAATTCTTGTTCCAAGATGGTGTGTCTCAAGATGACTACAAGGAAGTTTGTAATCGGAAATGAGTGTTACTTGAGGGCCAAGAAGGAAAAGAAAGCCCTCATTTGAACCATTGAGGGAACCAATCATGACAATGCTATTTGGCTGAATGATACTAAGACTATCAGTCATGCTCTTTAGTGAATTGGTCAAGAGAAAAGAAGGATGAGAGAGGCTGCCAATTTCAACCATCTACCTTATATTTTACCAGCCAAGTCAAACTCTTTATCACTATCTAGGGATATGCCCTCAAAATTTAGTGTTAGTCCAACAATGATATTTAGGAACCCACATGTTATACCTATGGCTTAAATTATTGTTATAGCCTCAAGTGGCGAGTCAGAGGGATTTGTTCTCCAAAATTATGTGTCTGAAGGTAAATCTAAGGGGTACACCCCATGTAGTAATGTGTTTGAGAGTGAATTTGATGGATACTCTCCTCTTGACTATTTGAATAGTCATTCAATGTAAAAGAAAGGATATTGAAATCGTTATGAATAAAAAAAAATCATGTTCTTATCAAAACTTGTGTATAAGTTTTGCAATGAATTTCTTATGTGTGAAATTATGCTCTTTTAATATGTATTCAGAACAATAAGTAAACATTTATTAGATCTAATTCCATGAAACCTCTAGGTGTATTTTGTCTTTGTAAAAATGGTTAGAACATGAACTGACCTTGGGGGAAGTTAGGAAGTAGGTCACGGTGCTAAGAATGTGGAAGCCAAGTTGGATTGTATTCTAGCAATATTGGATGAATCTAGTGAATGAACATGAAACCTCGAACATGAAGGGCTAAAGAAAGAGTGGAACAAGAAGTCCCAAATAATGATGAGGAAATTCCTAAAAATGAAGAGGAAGGGGAGAATTCTCATGATCACACCCATTCTAGTGAACAACAGGATGAGGAGTCATTGTCAAAGTCATATGGAACTAAAAGGAAGTGACTGGAAAATGAGTTATCTCATTATATAAAGAAGATCACACCCCCAAAGTTTGAGGGCAGTGCTACTGGGGATGCAGCTGAAGCATGGTTTACAAATATGGAAAAGTAATTTGAGATTCAAAATTAATTTGAAGTCACTAAAGCTGTATGGGGAGCTTTCTAGTTGGAAGGTGAAGCATCCAACTGGTGGATAAATAAGAAAATTGAGCTAGAGCTCAATTCCTTGAGGCTAACATGGAGTGAATCAAAAGCTCATTGATTCCCATAATTTGAAACAAGGAGAATCTTTAGTAAATGAATATTGGGAAAATTTCACCTGTCTCCTAAGGTATGTACCCATGTACCAAAAGGACGAGAATTTATGAATAAGGAAGTTTATTATGGGTCAATGCCCAAATAGGTGGCGAGATAGATGTACATGGTCCAACAACCATGTACTTAGTATACAAGAAGTAAATTAAGCAGGAGAAAAAGCTTAAAGCTATCTCGATCTATCGAGAGAGGAATCAAAAGAAGTTTGGTGGGCCTCTAGTTAATCAAAGTCCAAAGAAGTCTAATGGAGGGCAAGATTCTCAAAGGAAATGTGACGGAGGACCTCATAACAATTGGAATGAACCAAGAAGGGATCACATAGGAAATAATCTCAATAATAGTAATAACTACAACAATACTGGAGGGAATGCCAGTAATTTAGAGAGGCCTGCAAAAAAGAGGGGACCCGTTACACCTCGATTGTATAGCTACTATTTAGATAGGGTAAATTGATTGTAATGACTGAATCCTAAAAATTAATAAAACATGTTGATCCTTGTTATCAATATGAGTGTTTTGCCATTTAATGATTGTTTCATTTAATGTTGCTTCTATTGATGTTATCCTTGATGAATGTTACATGCAAAGTTATTGAGTAATGCTTATTCTAACTTTTGAGATGTTTTGCTTATATTGTGAACATTTGACTTTCGAGAATGTGTGTCAGTGGATGCAAGTACATGAACTATTCCTCCAAGCGAAGGGGAAATATCACTTGGGAGAGGAGCTTGGCCAGTTAATCGGTAAGGTGAACTATCTGAGCATACACACACATCACTGTAGAGTGAGAAAATTGAGTCAGTTATGTTAGATAAGTCATCCATAGACATAGATTGGCATTAGGATTTGTGTCTTCTTCTGTATGTTTGATGAATGATGTTTATTTGTTTATCTATCTCGTTGTATTAAGATCATTACGATGGTAACATATATGAATGCAAGTGAATAGGGAGTGTATATATATATACATGTATATAGTATATACATGTATCCATATGTATATACATATCAATACAAGCGTATGATTGGAAAACTGATATGCTCATACATTTGCATCGATATGGTATACATACATATACGTGCATATTGAGGTATATACAGACGTATATACACATATATATGCACACATCCTTTTATCATGTGGATATTAATAATTATTATATTATCATCGCCTCCTAAACTTGTATATATACGAATATAAATATATTTATGTCAGAAGTATGCTAACTGGCTCACGATATAAATATATATTTGTTGTATATATATACACATAATTATTATATAAATATATTATAGTTATATTAAAATATATATATAAATACTTGGATATTTAAATATATATATATATATATGTTTAATATATTTAAAAACTATAATTATATTTATATAAATAATTATTTCCTAAATTAATTTAATATTAATCTCTCTTATTGGAAAATCAAATTATTTCTTCATTGATTTTATATCAAACTTCAAACATAGGAAATCGACTTATTTCCTACTCTTATGTGAACATTCAAAATATTTGTCTTCAACTATGGAAATCGATTTATTTCCAGATTGATTAATCTTCCACTTGAGTTAATATTAAACTCTGACTATTGGAATCGGGCTAAACATTTCAGTTGATTATTTCACCAAATATTAAAATATTTCTTAAACCATTGTTTGAAACTATGGAATAAAATGAAAAATGGACGTTGAAGAAGAAGCGCGTTGTGCAACCCATGAAAATATTTGGGTCTGTAAATGAAATCGCACCAGGTAGTGAGGCACATGGGAATCATAGCAACTTAAACGTGTTTATTGACCAACTGGCCTTTGGAAACTTTCAACGTTGAAATGGAGGTTTTGGCGAGTTTTGCCTGAGAATAGGGAAATGTGTTTCTTTGAAATCATGGACTTCTTCTTCCAGCTTATCTTAATTTTGCCTTGAACTGAAAATGGTGCCACCATGGCTTTACAAACCTGTAGGTGTCAATGAACTTGAATTTACCATGTGTTCTTGAAAAATTCTCCTTTGTGCTAGCGAATTTCTGAGTTGGAGACACCAATTTTGATGTTGGGATCAATGCCACATCTGAACAAAAATATCTTTGGAGGAGTGGTATCAAAAACCATTCCTTGGAAGCTAGAAATCTGTACATTATAAATAGGTGCCCAATCTCTCATTTGGACACACCTCTTCATTCAATTCATTTACTACGGTTCATAAAAGAAATCTGATTACCAGATTATATAAAGCATCTCATTTAGCTCTTCATCTTGCATATGATTAGAGATTGAGCAGAACCATTTACCAAATTACATCTTTTCTAAATATAGAACCTTTGCCTTCTATCATATCTGATTAAGTTTAGTCAGTGTGAGGAAAAGAGGGGTCTTGAGAGGAATTATCTAGAGTTTGGGAGACACTGGATTGTTGTGGGTGTAAGTTGGATCATTAACATTAGTTGGGAAAAAGCTAACTAGGCATGGGATATTATTCTACTATTGTTTCCAATAGTAATTATTTATATATTTTTGGGAATGCAATTACTGATTGTGCATAGTTAGGTATTTGCATTGTGATATGTATTTCTATTGAAGGTCATTTAATTCTATGAATTGCATGTAGTTGCACCAAGGAAGTAAATTATTTAAAATATGAATATGCATACTTGTTGTGTTTTGCTTCATTGATATAATCTCCATATAATGAGAATATGGTTGTAATTAGTTACTAAATACTAGGACGGAAATGAAGGCATTCAATCAAGTAATGAACCACAACTTAAGTTATTAGGTTAACTTAGACAACTTGTGTAATGTCCCCATTTTCGCGAGCATCAGTTTGTTAAGGTTTAGCCTATTCCTGGCCCTCGTAGGCTGACAGATGTGATTAGAGGGTCGCTCATTGCAGTTATGCAGAGTTTTGGGACTCTACTCCATCAGTTGATTCAGGTTTGGGCCTTTGTAGAGGCTTACAGAGTGATATTCAGGCACTTACTATTTATAGTAAGTCAAGCCAACAAGGGTTACTATTTCTGGCAGGGCACTTGGCTCAGTTGGCTATCTTAGTTTCGACCCAGTTTGACAGTTTATCGAGCAAATGGAGATTAAGGGAGCATTTAATAATAATTAAATGATTATTATTATGACTTTATATTATAAAGTCACTTTAAGTGAAATATTAAAGTTATTAATTATTTAAATGGCTTATTATAAAGTATTTTATTGACTTTATAATAAAAGAGAAGAAATGATTATTAAATGAGTATTTATTACTCATTTAAATGAATGCCATTTATTAATTAAAAGTGCCTAAGTCAAGAGAGGCGAATTTAATATTATTAAATGCATTTAAATTGTTTTTTTGAGGAGGGTCGAACTTGTGTGAGAGAGTATTTATTTCTCAAAGACATAATAGAATTGATTATGATGATATGATTATTCGAATTTTGTCTTTTCTCTCTGAGAGCATTGGAGTTGGAGAAACAAGGGTTTCTGCAATCAGGTTTTGGAGAACTTCAACTCTTCAGAATCAGACATACTGAGACTGTGAGATACTAGTTGAAACTTGTCAGTTGAGTGGCTTCATTCAGAGGTCATTACAGAGCTTATTGTGAAGTTTTTTTATCAAGGGTTTGAAGAGCAGATTTTAGTTTGTTGAAATAATCAACATTGCAAAAGAAAAATCAAAATTATTGATCTGCTGATACAGTAACGTGAATAGTGCCGGCGCTATAGTGACATGAATAGTGCCCATGCTACAGTGACGTGAATAGTACCCGCGCTACAGTAACTCATGAACAGTGATTCACTACAGTAACTTGGTCTTTGGAGGGCATTGCACTTATTTATTGGTGGGAGAAATTGTTCTTTCAACTAGCCGTCCATTCTATCTTCATTTTCAGAGGGCTGCGAATTAAAACCAAGTTCACAGATTTAAATAATCAGCTACTTTTTTATACGCATGTATTCCTTTTTACATTATAAACATTTATTGGATAATAGAAAGGTGTTTGCAGCTCATTGGTATCAAGCATGCATTGATGTTAGCATATTTATTGAATTTTCATTATCTGGCATCATTTTATTTTAAAAATCAGCAAAAACATTTATATGCAAAAATCGCATAACTTCACCATTTAGCATAAATTGGGGTTGAGAGACACCTGGTCTCTTACAGTGGTATCAGAGCGGTTTCCTACCGTCCTGTTGGGGTTGAATTAATTTTTTTTGAAAGCTCACATTGACAACATTTGAGTGACCAACACTCGTCAATTACTAGCCAGTTTCAGTTATGGGTTGGTATAGTATTGTAGGGAAATTCAGGGAAGAAATTGAACAGGATGCCATCAAGATGAGGGAAAGTTATGAATGGGGAGCCCCTCAAATTTTTGTGGGATATCAAAGTATGCCTAATAATTTCAAAGTACAATAATCACTTAATGATTACCTGACCTTTATTGTCACTTTGCATCCTGAATATATTGGATTGGTAGAGTATTTCAAGAGGGTGTATAGGGAAAAAATTGATGAAGATTCTTTACACAGAAAGTCTGATTTTTTATATTAGACCTTAGAAAACAACACAGAAAATTCATTTATTGGCAGTGAATCCTAGGATCGTGCTTTGGATGGACATGCAGTTACTTTGGCAGTAGGAGGGCATGAAGATATTGACAGAACAACAACTTCTACCTTGCCAGTTGAGCCATCCTATGAGGTACCTAGCAGTAGTACCTTTGATGATATTGTGTGCGAAGTTGATAGCTCCCACAATGCTGCTTATCAGTTTGTTGAGCCGATTTAGGAGTACGATTCAATTTATTGTTCTAGGGACTCAAAGTTGGATGATTCAGATCAACATGGAGTGATTGTGCAGTTTGTGAATAATCCACTATTTGAGTTTGATGGTGGTTTGATCTATGATAATCCACTCTTCGAGTTGGAAGCCGATCACACTCCTAATACTGGTTCAAGGTTGAGCGATAATCGCAGTATTTGGGATCTTTCCAGTGCATCGAGATTCCAAACAGGGCTCATGAAGGAGTTTTACAGTGTGTACACGGTAAGGGGCACTTACAGTTTTTCCTTTGATCCACCTGTACACGATATGTCTTCGATGCATAGTCCTTGTGCGCATGGGATAGAGAGTTTGTATGATGATTATTTTTGCGCAGTTGAGGATCAGAGGTTGGATTACCATCATGCTGATGTGTACTTGACAAAGTTTGTAACTTTTGGGTTTGAATTGGAGATAGGTCTTCAGGGAGGTTATAGTGGCAGTGGGCATGGTGGCTTGATTAGTTACCGCATTCATGGGGGTTTCACAGAGGTTGCAAAGGGATATTGTGTTGCGGATGCTTCCAGATACTTTTTTCCTTTTATGACAGATGGATGTGCGTACAGATTGTATTGGGATCCAGGTGGTGATAGGATTGGCACTGTGTATTGGATGGGTCCCAATGGATTGCTTCACCACTCCTGGCATAGTGAAGTTGAGATTAGATTTGAGCAGCGAAAGTCTGGGGGTGTTTTACATGGCAAACTTCTATTCTGGATTTGGGATCCAGGCATATTCTATTGGACATTCTTCAGTGTGCGATGGGATTCTTTGTGTGCATCAAGGTTCCAATCGGAGTTCATTGGTGAGTATTGTGGCATGTACATGGTATGGTTTGTTTGTAGTTTCACATTTGGTTCACATGTACATGAGTTGAGTTCGATGCACAGTTTTAGTGTGCATGGATTGGATAGCTGGTTTGTTGTCTCTCCTTGCACAGTTGAGTTCTTGTTGGTGCTACAACAGTTGTGTTCATGTGTGGGATATTACTCGGTCTTCTTTGGGACCTCCAGTGGCATGGTGTTTCTTTGCAACATAGATTGCTTGGGGACAAGCAATTTTAGGGAGGGTGGACTGTAATGTCCCCATTTTCGCAAGCATTAGTTTGTTAAGGTTTAGCCTATTCCTGGCCCTCGTAGGCTGACAGATGTGATTAGAGGGTTGCTCATTGTAGTTATGCAGAGTTTTGGGACTCTACTCCATCAGTTGATTCAGGTTTGGGCCTTTGCAGAGGCTTACAGAGTGATATTCAGACACTTACTATTTATAGTAAGTCAGGCCAACAAGGGTTACTATTTCTGGCAGGGCACCTGGCTCAGTTGGCTATCTTAGTTTCGACCCAGTTTGACAGTTTATCGAGCAAATGAAGATTAAGGGAGCATTTAATAATAATTAAATGATTATTATTATGACTTTATATTATAAAGTCACTTTAAGTGAAATATTAAAGTTATTAATTATTTAAATGCCTTATTATAAAGTATTTTATTGACTTTATAATAAATGAGAAGAAATGATTATTAAATGAGTATTTATTACTCATTTAAATGAATGCCATTTATTAATTAAAAGTGCCTAAGTCAAGAGAGGCAAATTTAATATTATTAAATTCATTTAAATTGTTTTTTTGAGGAGGGTCGAACTTGTGTGAGAGAGTATTTATTTCTCAAAGACAAAATAGAACTGATTATGATGATATGATTATTCGAATTTTGTCTTTTCTCTCTGAGAGCATTAGAGTTGGAGAAACAAGGGTTTCTGCAATCAGGTTTTGGAGAACGTCAACTCTTTAGAATCAGACATACTGAGACTGTGAGATACCAGTTGAAACTTGTCAGTTGAGTGGCTTCATTCAGAGGTCATTACAGAGCTTATTGTGAAGTTTTTTTATCAAGGGTTTGAAGAGCAGATTTTAGTTTGTTGAAATAATCAACATTGCAGAAGAAAAATCAAAATTATTGATCTACTGCTACAGTAACGTGAATAGTGCCCGCGCTACAGTAACTCGTGAACAGTG
The DNA here is from genome assembly GCA_007115665.2 of Sequoiadendron giganteum. NCBI lineage: Eukaryota > Viridiplantae > Streptophyta > Pinopsida > Cupressales > Cupressaceae > Sequoiadendron > Sequoiadendron giganteum. Next base: position 585,579,840 of record CM021102.1, read on the forward strand.
ATTCGCTACAGTAACTTGGTCTTTGGAGGGCATTGCACTTATTTATTGGTGGGAGAAATTGTTCTTTCAGCTAGCCATCCATTCTATCTTCATTTTCAGAGGGCTGTGAATTAAAACCAGGTTCACAGATTTAAATAATCAGCTGCTTTTTTATACGCATGTATTCCTTTTTACATTGTAAAAATTTATTGGATAATAGAAAGGTGTTTGCAGCTCATTGGTATCAAGCATGCATTGATGTTAGCATATTTATTGTATTTTCATTATCTAGCATCATTTTATTTTAAAAATCAGCAAAAACATTTATATGCAAAAATCGCATAACTTCACCATTCAGCATAAATTGGGGTTGAGAGACACCCGGTCTCTTACAACTTGAGATACTCCTAGGATGAAGATGTCCAGTATAGGAGGGGAATTTGTGATTAATTTTTATTTTGTTTCATTTCTAGTAGTTTATTTTGTTGTAGGATGTCTTGGGTACGGATTACCCAGTGAAGGAAAAAGACCTACGCGTAGTGTAAGATAGCCCTAAGTCAAATTGACCCTGAATAGTGTATATGATAGATGACCTTCATTAGAAGTACCAAATGAGAACAATTTGGCCAAAGTAGTGAAATGTACGACATCCACTTAGACTGTGTGATGCTTGAGACTACACTGTCAGTTCATTGTGATCCTTAAAACAAGCTAGTTTAGGATTGTGAAATAGCAAGTTCTAGTTTTGTAGGACACAACACTATGGTTAGTTGGTTAACAATATTGGTTACCCTACCAATCTCTTCGTTGAAGGGAGGGCCGTCTATCGAATAATATATGTGCGAGGGACCGCATTATAGTCCGTGGTTGGTGGAAAAGCGCCTGAGTGATGTTTCTCCTCCACAACAAGCTACTGAAGTACCAAGATTTGAAAGGACATATTTCCTGGACTTCTTACTACTATTTGTTCCAAATCTCTATGAGCTATGTATGTTCATGTATGTTTTCTTACTCTGTTATTTAAATTTTAAAAGGAAAAGATTACTTGCTGAATTATATTGCATCTTGTTTTGTAATTATCAATGAAAGAAAAAAAAATCTATTTGCAATGTCTTTATTACTCTTTCCCTTTACTTGTTAGTGTAAAATTAAGAAATTTTTATTTACCGAAGGGTTAGGTCATTACAGGACAATTGGAAGGATTATTTACATGTGGTGGGGGTCATTTTTCCATTCAATTTCCTAAAAAACCATCAGGGTCACAACAACATGGGAACTCCCTTCCTCCATAATGAGTTGCATTCCAACAGAAGATCCATGCAACTTTGGACAATTGACAGGTTGAGTACCATATTACCTCGATAGAAACTCCAGGTACTTTTTTTGGTTTACCTATTTCCATTCTTATTGATATTGGAGCCACAAAATTTTTTATTTCACCTAAAACATCTAGTCAAATTTCTAGAAAGGTTGGTTTATGGAAAAGTCTTGGGTTGTTGAGTATGCAAACCAGACAAGAGTTGAGGTGAGGCAATTCCTTTTTGAAGCAAGGGTTGAACTTCCAAGTTTCTCTATGGAGGTGAATTTTTACATAGGCCCTTTAGTTTCTTATGATGTCATATTAGGGATGAATTAGCTATGGAAGCATAAGGAAAAATTGGATTTCCATGTTAAAACCGTAGAATGCCTAGACGACCTAGGTAATCAAGTGCCATTGCAAGGAACACCTAGAGAAATGAAATTATGATAGATTCCAGCTATGCAAATGCATAGGGAAAATAAGAAAGGATGCCAAATATTCATAGTTAAAATGGAGAAACTTGAGGAATGCAAGGAATTCATTTCTCAGATGATGTTTATTATGGACCATGAGACCCCCCAGATGCCAAAGAAGGAGAAGGGGTGGAACTTGGAGAGAAAAATATGGAGAAATATCCGATCCTTTATAAATTTGCAGATGTCTTTCCAGAAGAACTACTTGGATTACCTCCCAAGAGAGTGTTTTATTTCTCCATTGACCTAGTGCTAGGGATGGAACCTATATCCAAAGTGCCTTATAGGATGATCACAATGAAACTAATGGAGCTTAAAGCATAGTTGGAGTAGTTGTTGTCCAAGGGGCTAATAAAATCCAATGTTTCACCCTAGGAAGTGCCAATGATCTTTGTGAAGAATAAATATGGTATACTGCACTTTTGTATTGATTATCAAATGCTTAAAAAAGCTACGATAAATAATAAGTACTTGTTGCCATGCATTGATGATCTTTTTGATCAGATGCGAGGAGCGGAAGTGTTTTCAAAGATTGATTTGTGATAAGGTTACCATCAACTAAGGATCAAAGATGAATATAGTTTCAAAACCACTTTCAAGACTAGATACGATCATTACAAGTTCACAATCCTACCTTTTGGACATACGAATGTGTCTGCAACATTCATGAACTTGATGAACAATGTGTTTAGGGACTGCTTGGATAGGTTTATATTGGTTTTCTTAGATGATATCTTAATCTATTACAAGAATGAAGAAGAGAATTGTATACTTTTATATATTATTCTCCAACAGTTAAGAGATCATAAGCTATATGGAAAACTTTCTAAGTGTACCATCTTTCATAAGGAAGTACAGTACCTGGGTCACATAATTAATGTTGATGGGATTTTTGTGGATCCATCTAAAATAAAGGTGATACTTGAGTGGCCAGTGCCTACCTGAGGTTAGAAGTTTTATGGGTTTGGAAAGTTACTATCGGAAGTTTGTTTCAAACTTTTCCAAGATAGATTTTCCTATTACTTCATTACAGAGGAAAGGGAAGAATTTTGAGTGGTATGAGAAATGTCAGGTGGCATTTGGCCTACTCAAGGAAAAGCTAACAACAACTCCAATTTTGAAGGTACCTAATGTAGATGGAAACTTTACTGTCATCACAAATGCATCGGGTGAAGGTTTAGGTGGAGTCTTAATGCAAGATGGACGATTCATAGCTTATGAATCAAGGAAGCTAAAGCCCTATGAGAAAAAAATATGCATCACATGATTTGGAGTTCGCAACAGTATTCCATGCATTGAAGATGTGGAGACATTATTTGATGGGTAAAACTTTTGAACTAAAGATTGATCATCATGGTCTAAAGTATTTGTTTATCCAACCCAATCTAAATAAATGGCAAAGGAGATGGTTGGAGCTGATAACTATTTATGACTTCAACATTAACTACATAAAGGGAAAAGAGAAACATGTTGCCAATTTCCTAAGTTGTAGGAGGCATATCGCCTCAATGGTATCAATTCAAATCGACTTCAAGGGCCAAGTGTTACAGTAATCCAGGGGCGATGAATACTATGAGAAAGTCAAGAAATAACTCTCGAATAATCTGAAAGACATAAGGTATGAAGGATTTCACTTTGAACCTAGTGGATTATCAAGGTTTAAAGGAAGAATATATGTACTTAATTCTAAGAATTATGGACCCTGGTATGGAAATAAGTTCACAATGCACCATATACTCTAGACATCTTGGTGTGACCAATATGGTGGTTGATGTGAAGCCATTATATTTTTGGAAGGGAATGAAAGGGGATGTTGCAAGATTTATAGAAAAATGCTTATATTGTCAAAGGGTGAAGGCAAAACATCTTCACCCTACAACTCTTTTGTATCATCATGATGTTCCTAAGTGTAAGTGGTAAATCATTAGCATGGACTTTGTGAAAGGTCTACCTATGTCTAGGAACAAGCATAATGACATTCTAGTGGTAGTGGATAAGCTTATTAAGGTAGCACATTTTATTCCTAGGAATCTAACCAATGGATCTCCTATCATAGCATGAAATTTATTCAAGAGGTGTTTAGGTTGCATGGGATTCTTGAGAAGATTATCTCAAATAAGGATGCTCGTGTGATATATAGGTTTGAAAAAACCTTGTTTTCTTCATTTGGAACCCAGTTGACCATAATTTCAGTGTATCATCAGGAAACAAATGGTCAAACTGAAAGGGTTAACTAGGTACTTGAAGATATAGTAAGGATGTATTGCATGGATCAGAAATACAAGTGAAAATATTACCTACTATTGGTTGAGTTTACACATAACAATTCTTATCATTTTGCAATCAAGATGGCTCCATTCGAAGCATTGTATGGTCAAATTTTTTGAAATCTTATAAGCTGAAATAAGCTACAGGAAAGGATAAGCTTGGGGCCAAAGATGTTATCAAAAAGGGAGGATAAAGTTGGAATTATTAAGCAAAGATCAGAAAAAGCAAATGATATGCATAAAATTTATGCAAATTCCAAGTGGGTACCCAAAACAATTTTAGTAGGGAAAAAGGTTTTGTTGATTTTAAACCTCACAAGAGTTCTATCAAGTTTGGAAAGTCATCCAAACTAGATTTGCACTGTGTAGGTCCTTTTGAGGTTCTCAGGGAACTAAACCCTATTGCATATTGAATTGCTTTGACACTAGCTCTTGCTCAGATGCACAATGCCTTTCATGTATCTTACCTTAAGAATGCAATGCAAGGTCCAATGGGATCAATATGCAGAAGACCAAAATAAAGTTGTGAAGACAACAATGGAACATCTTAGTCATAAAAATCTAAAGATTAGATGGAGCATTATTCAATACAAATAACGTCATCAAGAATTCATATTGACCTTCATGTGTTTGGCAAACCATTATGGGTATATCCTACTACTTGAATTGAATTTCACGATATCTAGAGTGAATGTCCAATTTGGTAAAAAAAGGCCTTAGAAATCTCATCCAACAAATCAATAATGAGTAGAATAGAGAACTTATCCTCGATGGTTAATTTATTCATTTCTCAAAGATTAGGGAACATTTTCCCTTCACCTTCCTTTTTAGTGACCATCACAACAAGGCGGGAATAAATAATTATATTATCTCTAATTATTTTTACATTTAATGACACCTTAAATATTATTTTAATTTTATGCTTTTCTCAAAATGATAGTGATAGGGTCGAGTTTGTGGTAGTTGACTACTTAGAATGAGAGAAATGGCATGGTTATATGACCTCTAAGGAGACATTCATTTGATCTCCTCAAGCACTTAGCTATATTTTGTAGAGGATGGGGACCAAAAGCTCAGGACCCCGGGTCATACGAGAGTCTAGAATGATCAGCTTCCTTGATCTACCTCAAGCTAGATGGAGGATTTAGGAAAGCTATAAAATGTTTAAGATAGAGAAAGAAGAACACTCTCATTACTACTATATTTATTCTAACCCAAGAGTTTCAAGAAGTTAAGAGAATAGGTTTTTGGATTTTGGATTGTATCTCAGACAAATCTATGCAAAAAGACAACACGAAATAAGGATGATAGTGAGGTGCATTGTTGTCTCATTGGTGCGCTGGCGTATGTATGGAAAGAAAGTATGAAATACAGTGAAAAACCTCAGGAAATGAGCTAACTACTTAACTAGTATAGTTTAATACAAAAATGAAAGAAGAAAGTGACAAAATAATAAGAGATATGCTTTAAAGTTATAACTAGAATTTGACAAGAGTGAAAGGTGATGGAAATACAACTTATGAATGGTCCAGTCTCTTGCAAGCTCCACAATAACAAAAAAACTACACACAACAAAATTAGGGAAAATGTTGGGGTTGTTTTGAGGCTTGCTACAGTCAAACCCCCATTTCGGTGTTCTCACCTCCATGGACAGTTAGAGTAGCCATAAGATAGAAAATACAATAAAGAAATTAATGGAGTAAATACAAAGCAATGGCAACAACACTATGCTATATAAATCAAATGACAATGCTAAAAAAGAGGATATCACCTCCCAAACAAGGTGCCCTTGAGCATGTGAAGGGGGATGTGAGCTCAAAAGCTTGAAGATGCAATTTTCACCAGAACAACAAGAGTAAAATTCAGTAGAGTAATGCTTTAGAGCTTCAACACTGGTGAGAAAAATGGAGTGTGTTGTAGCAAGTAGAGTGTAGAAGATCAAGAAGAGTGTGTAGAGGATGGATTGAATGAAGAATCAAATGTTTTTAGATAGATACCAGCCCAAAAGAGCCATTTGAGGTCGATCAAGGGTGCAATGGTGTTACTCTTTGTCACCAATGGAGAAATGTAATGCCTCTGCAAATTCCAGAGGCCGAAATCCTATTAGGATGGCAGTGCAATGTGCATATGTCTATGCATCGTGCTAGCATACCTGAAAAAAATTCCCCCACTGACACTACAGACAACCACTAAGTGGGTGGATAGAAAGTTGATGAAGTGGAAATGCATTGCCAAATTTAATATTTCTAAGGTGAGGGAATGCAAATGGGGAATTTGCAAGGGGTGAAAATTCACTTCATTATATTTTTCCCCCACTTTAGCAAGCATATGTGCTACTAGATGCAAGGTAAAGTAGATTGAAAGAGTTTAGAAATGTATACCTAAACCATTGAAAGACTTGTGAATTACAAAAGTGACTCCATTCATGGAAGCTAGATAAGGGATGCATAACTTCACCTTGAACAGGTTGGATTCTGGAATGACATCGAAAGTAGTATCCACGACCCTAGGTCCTACTAGGCCAGAAAGACATATGGAGCCATATGGAGCAAGAGAGAGGTCATCATGTGTACGTATAGTGGTTTTTTATCTTCTCATATTCCTTCCTTTGTAATGAATTTAGCCACAAAGTCTCCTTCGTAATAACATTCACTTGACTTGTGGGGTTGACTAGGACTCCTATCATAATATTTCCATTGAGGCGAGTGGGAATGTATAGGGGAGAGGCTTTTTTTTTCATGGGTAAGTCCTACAATGTAAAGTACGTTGGGAAAACCAGTCACAAGTTGAGGGGAAGGACTAGGAGTAAATGAGACAACATTTATGTATGTTGAGGCCTTAGGAAAATCATGAGAGGGATCAATAATTAAGTTCATAGAGTGATACAGAAACGGGTCCATATAAGTTTGCAACTCACTATTTCCTTTTCCACTTATTCACATTTTGTTTCTTACCATCGAGATGGATGGTATCATCATTGATGTGATCTAGTATCTCATGATGTAGGTGCATGCAACATTCAATATCATACCCGTGGATGTGATGGTACTGATAGGTACTGGCAAAATGTGTTTCCATCATAGTAGTTGGGATAAGGCTCATTGAGAGGTTGAGGTTCTTTTAATGTTATAATCTTATCCTTCAACAACTTCTGTAGAATAGAAGAATAAGATTTAGATAGTTTAGTAAACTGTCTATTGTGCTTGAGGCCTCAATCATTAGTAGTGGTGACTAAACTC
>CM021102.1:585587197-585788562 GCA_007115665.2 Sequoiadendron giganteum
TTTTCTGCTTTCCTTGTTCAGAAAATCCTAAAAACTGTTTTGATTTTTCTCTATACATCTCCTCATTCTCGGCTTATATGAACAAATATTCCTTATTTTTGGCCACTGTAAACATTTCAATAGCCTTATGCTCTGGGTTTCTTACGTTTTCAAACATTTGAGGGTTTTATTGTGTTCTCTGTAGGGATCGAAGGGATTCATTTTGGGTTTGTATACTTGGTCTTGGTTTACTCTTACAGAGAAAAACCTACATGCTCGGTCCTCTATATTTCATAGACTTTTCATTTTCAGGAAAAAACATTCTATGCTCTGGTATGGTCGTTGTTTATCACTTCTTGACCTTAGCAATGTCACTTGCTTCTGATTTTGAACTAACCATAAATACCGTGATATTTTTTTGAATTATAAAAGGAATCTGGTGTTGCACACACACAGTTTAATAAAATGAGCACCTTTTAGAGTAGACTCTATAAATAAAATGCCATTATTTCCAATTATGCTAATGCATATTTCTATGAAATCAACTTCACGTGCATTAAGAAGATGAACAATCTTGGAAACAACATCTTGTCTCTATTGGTAAGAGTTTGAGGTTAGTAGTTTAATTAGACAAGGAAAAAATCCCAAGGAACCAATGCTTGCCTTATTGTCATCCCAACTAGACAGTGATAGAAAAACTGCCAATGTTGCTTCAACTATTTTTATGTATTTGAAAGTTCCATTGATTCAGAACTATATGATTCTATATAGTTCCTTGAAACTCTTATGTGTCCATCCAACCTGTAGTCTATCATGCCTTTGTCATGGCACTCCTTATCTCAGTTACTATTTCAAACCCTCCTAAGCGACTAATAGATAAGCAACTCCATCTTCAAATGCATTCATGATGGGGCACTGTACCTTGCTTTCCATCTAGTGTTTATGGTCTATGATGTGATTTTAGACATGGGGGCCTAGCTCTGTTTGAAGCAACTATAACTTGCATTATTTTGGTTTCACAATCAACCTTAATAGGGAGATTTCTTCACTGTTCTGTCACAATCTTTGAAGGACTTTAATATTTGAAATACTATCATGACCTTTTGCTATTCTAGAAATAAAATCTTGATTTTTTTACTTTATAAAATATGCTTGAAGCTAATTCTATCATTTGCTTTTAACAAATTTAGTGATTCATAGCGTGATTTGTCATGTTTGCCCTTAAGTCATGATTGCTTAATGTACATGGTGATTGAATTTTATGCTCATTGTCACCCCCTTGCACTTGTATGGGTGTTGTGCATCATGTGATCAACAAGATACCCTCTAAATAGTCTTTGTGACTGTTTCTATGCATAAGATCAATGCCTCCTCATGGTCAAATAATTGAGCATATATATGTCATTTATGAAAGTGACCTACTAGCTCACTATCATGAGTGATGTGTACTTGTTCAATTGATGAAAAATGAGATGGATTTACATACTTAGCCATCTTAAAACACAAGAGGGAAGCATGATGGGCTCAACCCTTGTGGGAGCCCATTTCACTTTGCATGCTATGATATCAAATGAAAATTAAACAACAATGAAAATTTCACCTATACCTGCACAGTGAACAAACATGTTAGATAAAACAATGAAGCAAAACATATAATGGATTTTGATGATAATCCTCTGCTTTTCCTTGATTCTTACAATGTTGCAAACTATTTCAATTCCTTATTAGAATGGACTATATTTTTGTTGATGTAGCATGTGTAGAGAATATGGGTCCCAAGCTCTAACACAATTTTCCTAATCTCTTGTAGGAATTTCAAACATCAGCAGGTCAACTTTTGGAGCAATCAAGCAAGAGGGATCAGATAAGGATGTAGTAGTTCATCATTCAGGCAATGGCAAATCCCTAATTTTTCCATATGCTCTTTCTTTTACACTTCTACAAATGTATAGATTATATCTTATACTGTGTTAAAATAGTTATTCCCATGGCTTGTGTAGGACACCATACATTTATAATTATCAATGAAAGGAAGCATTTATGCAAAACTTGTTCACTCTCTTCTCTTGTATACATTTGCATAATGGGATGCAATCTAGTTGATAATATTTTTATGCATATGACTATAACTTAACAGAATTGAATGTATAGATTTTACCTTTATTTTTCAAACACAATCTTAGCTCTACCTGATTGAGATGGAAACTAAAATAGGTGACAAGGACATGACATGATTCTTGAGGAGAGGGAGGAAATTTGGGCCCTCGGAGATTTGGTCAGTCAAGTAAAGGTTGAAAACCAAGAGTTACAAAATCGGCTACAAGAATTGAGTACCATCAATCAACAACAAAAGGTTGATATCAACAGACTAAAATAATAGCTCAACCAATTGACCAAGTACAAGGAACTCCATATCCATATTCAAGAACATGAGAAAAGGATGGAAGAATTGGGGGTAACTTGGTGCAAAGACCTTACTAATATAGTTCAAAATTTGCTTCTAAATTAGACTCCTAAGGGTAACATGGTTTGTAATCCATATTTGCATGAGGAAATGCAAATCCTTTAAGTTGGGGGTAAAATGATGAGGGAAAAATTGGGCTTAGTTTGAGTCCCATGTCTCTTCCTAAATGTCTTTCCTTTAAGCCTTTTGTCATTAATTACCATAATGAAATGAGAATTATTTACTATGTTGAAAGGATAAAAGGTAATTTGTATTACTAAATTCATAGGGGAATTAATCTATGTTTTTGTATTGATCTCATGACAAAGGTACACATGGAGGTTGAATGGAGAAGATAACCGAGGATCCCTCGCTACCCAAAATTATATTCTTGTTGAAGACATCTTAAATCTTGTTTTAAACTTGTGGCTAGCGGCCAAAAGATAGACTGTAATAGATTTAGATTGTTAAGTGGTTGTTTGTTTTTACTAGCTATTATTTGGTAAGACTTTATATCAAAGTTATGGGCCATAGGCCACATAACTAATATCAATTATTGAAATCTCTATATATATGTATGCATTGCTATGAACAAAAAAATATACATAATCCCTTTTGGTTTTCCATTGAATTATTGGAGTATTGAGAATTCATATATCGCTATAAGCATTCCAATTCACCTCACAACCAGGAGGAAGGGTCCACTCTGCGGAAGCTTGGTGAACTTTTATTTTTGCACATCATTTCTGCATTTCATTATTTTAGTAGTTTGGTTTGAATGTCATTTATACAATGTTTTAAGGATTAATTCATTTTTCTATCATAATTTTGGTTTCATTTATTTATCAATAAAGATAAGAGATTATTTATTCAAATACAATTATGTTAACTATGGAATATTTACTTTGATTGGTAATGTGTTAATCTATAACTGTGGAGTGAGTTAAAGTATTTCTTAGCTTCCTCTGCTAGGTAGACCATAATTTGTTCATGTATAAGATTGAAGTTGTTATAATCAAAGCAGTCTTGATATGTTCCTGTTGCCTTCCTGTCACATAAATAAAACATAATTAGCAATTAGTTTTTACTTTAAAGGATTTTTGGGATTTTGTAGATGCATTTCATTCTCACTTTTTTTTTCTCTCAACCCATAAGCATATAGATATTAAGCCTTTCATAACTTCTACACCCTAGATTGACACAAGGAACAAACTAAAATATTCCACTAAGAATTTAGCCACAACCTTAAAGTTTATAATCACAGTTTTGTCCCAAAACATGCAATACATTAAGACTCATAAATTCAATAATACTAGATTGCTACTTTGTGGATTTATATTGATGTCATACATTTTTGACATCTTGCCTCTTTTATAATAATTGTTATTATTTAACTATTAAGCTTCACATATTTTATCAATGAGAAAAAAATTAGTAAGGTTCTTGTTGTATGCCTTTATCAAACTAATTATTAAAAGTGATGAAGATAACACTATAATTATCAAAATATGCCTTTACAATGAACATACTTTGAGAACCCCTCTTTTATTTATAGTTTTTCCTTTTTGGGGATAGAAGTTCTTTTCTATTATCTTTAGGTGCATATGAACACTGAAACCTAGTTGAACAATAATAGGTACAATAATCATGCAATGCATGTTGAAAAAATAAAAATATAATTTATACTCGCATTTCATGACTTTACCAATGATTCTCTAGTTTGCATCAATTTGATTCTCTTTTTATAAATGTAGTAACATTATTAAGGTTTTTTTCATTCTATCTCTTAAGTTCTATACCTATCTATGAAGAATAAAAACTATTAATTTTTCCAACTCTATCTCTATAATGCCCAAAACACTCTACCAAATCTAGCTAAGGACACAACACAAATTCCAATTTTTCACCACATACACTTGACTAACTCACAAAATTTTGTTTTCAATGCATGTACTTCATGAAAAACATAACAACATTTGACCAATAAATTATAATCCTTAGTTTGATAAATATATTTTTTTAATAATCATGGTTAGATTTCAAAAGGAGACACAGAATCACAATATCGATAAAGAATAATTAGTTCTACTAACACATTTATAATCTGAAAACATAATTAGATCACACATCATGTAAATTAAATATATCACAAAGGATTGATAGAATCTAATGAGACATTCACCTAACATACTAAAGTGTATCAACCTTTCATTACACCGAGTATTTCAACAAGTACTTCTCATTGTTTATATATAAGCTATCATTGTGAAATTTCTCCTAACTTAATTAAATGGTATGGATGAACATATCTTACCATATTTTCCTTTTCTTCATCTCACAACATGATTAGCAACCCATTGGATTCCCATAAAGTGTACCCACAAGAAACCTTTAAAACTAGATACTCCATTAGTTTCACCATCAAGACAAAATAATCAATAATAATTTCAAAGTATTTACAGAAGGAGAAGACCTAAGGGTCAAACCTATGCCTTGAGGGCTCATCCATGATGGCCTTACCTACGTAAAAAAAGTAGAGGCTTCGTAGTTTACCAACTTGAGCTTAAACCATCACATACTTGGTTGGCCAACAATAAGGTATAACCACTAGGTTCAAATGATGTCTTGACATCAATTTCAATCATAGTTCACTAACACTAATCTACACTACAATAAGAAAAAAATCGAGATAAGGATTAATACCAACATTTATATTTGGCTATTAAACTCTAAGACTTAAATGGTGTTGGGGAATCTATATTATCGTGTTGATAATAACTCAACTAAGAACAATACCTTACGAATATCAAGAAAATAGTTCATAGACTATTAAAAGGATGACCAAGACTAATAACATTAGTTGTAGTATGAAATGCTAATGAAAAGCCCCACATACAATGACTTATGGTTCAATTAGGGTTAGCATTAGGGTACAATCATAGTTAGGGGTTAGCTAAAGTAAGGGTTTAATTAAAGTTAGAATTAGGATTACAGTTCAGTTAAGATTAGAGTTAAGGTTAAGATTAGGGTTCACCTATATTAGGGTTAGGGTTAGGATCTAATTAGGATCAAGGTTCAAGTAGGGTTAGAGTTAAGGTTAAGGTTAAAGTTTAATTATGGTTATAGGAGAAATCTTTAAGTTAAGGTTAGGGTTCAAATAGAATTAGGGTTAGGAATTAATTAGGGTTGGCGTTTAGGTTTAATTAGGGTTAGGGTTAAGGTTAGATTATGATTAACAATCAATTAAGACTAGGGTTAGGGTTTAATTAGGGCTATAGTTAGAATTAGAGTTTCCATTAGAATGAAGGTTAGTGTTAGAAATATGATTATAAATACGGTTACAATTATAATTATGATTATAATTATAATTAAGGTTACGGTTGGGTTAGGGTTAAAATTTAATTAAGCTTAAGGTTAAGGTTAGGGTTAGGGTTAGGGTTTAATTAGGATCAAGGTTCAATTTTGGTTAGAGTTAAGGCTAAGGTTTAGTTTGGGCTAGGGTTCATTTAGGGTTATAGGAGAAACTCTCAACTTAAGGTTAGGGTTAAATTATGATTTGTTCAAATAGGATTAAGGTTAGGGTTCAAGTTTAATTAAGGTTAAGATTAAGTTTAGGGTAAAATTAGGGTTAGATTTTAATTAGGGTTATAGTTAGAATTAGGGTTTTATTAGAAATATGATTACGCATAGGGTTAGAATTAATATTGTTAGGGTTAGATTTAGGATTAGGATTAGGGTTGGGTTTGGGGTTCAATTAGGCTTAGGGTAAGAGTTCAAGTTTAATTAAGGTTATGTTAGGTTAGGGTTAAGATTCAATTAGGCTTCAATAAGGGCTAGGATTAGGGTTTGATTAGGTTTAGGGTTCACTTAAGGTTAGGGACCTATAATAAAGCTTGAGGTTAGGGTTTAGGTTGAAGAAGGGTTAGGGTTCAATTATGGTTAGGGTTAGAATTAGGGTTGGGGTTAGGGTTAGAGTTCAATTACAATTAGGGTTGGGTTTCATTTACATTAGGGTTTGGGTTCAATTAGGATTAAGGCTCAATTATGGGTCAGTTATAGTTAAGGTTAGGGTTATAAAATAAAGCTTGGGTTCATGGTTAGGGTTATTGTTAACGTTCAAATAGGGTTCAAGTTGAGTTAGGGTTCAAGTTCAATTAGTTTCAAGAATTAATTAAGGTTAGGGTTTAATTAGGTTAAGCATTAATATTAGGATTATAGTTGAATTAAAGTTATATTTTAATTATGGTAAGGGATTATATTAGGATTAAGGTTTAGTAAGGGTTATATTTAATATTAGGTTTACGGTCCTACAATAAATCTTGGGGTTAAGGTTAAGTTTGGGGTATAAATAAGAATAGGGTTAGAGTTTTATTTAGGTTATGACTATGATTCAATTAGGGTCAGGGTTACAATTCAATATGCATTACTATTATTTTTAACCCAAACCCTAACCTTAAATCCATCTCTAGCCCTAACCCTAATTCTAAAGCTAACACTAATTCTAATTATAACTTTAACCCTAACCCTATTTATAATTATAACCTTATCATTTTTATATCCCTAATGCTAACTCTAAGGTAAACCTAACTCTAACCCTAATCCTAACCCCAACACTAAAGCTAATACTAATTCTAACTTTAACCCTAACACTAACCCTAACCCTAACCCTAAATCTTAACTCTAACTCTAACCTTAACCTTAATTCTAATCTTATCCCAATCTTAAAAGCAACACTAACTCTAACTCTAACTCTAACTCTAACCCTAACCCTAACCCCACACTAACATTATTTCTAGCTTCAACCCTAGCTCTAAATCTATCTCCAACCCTAACCCAAATTCTAAAACTAACACTAATTCTAGTTGTAACCCTAAATATGACCCTATTTGTAACCTTAACCCTAAACTTAAACCCAAACCTAAATCTAACATTAATTGTAACTTTAATCCTAACCTTATACTTAATTCTAAAACTAAGTGTAATTTTAATCCTAGACTTAACCCTAACCCTAACATTATCTCTGAACCCTAAAGCTAATACTAATTCTAACTTTAACCGTAACCTTAACCCTAAATCTAATCTTAACTCTAACCTTGACCTTAATTCTAATTGTAACCCTATTTGTAATCCTAACCCAACCATAAAACCAACACTAATTCTAACTCTAACTCTAACCCTAACCCTAACCCAACACTAGCATTATTTCTAGCTCCAACCCTAACTCTAAATCTATCCCTAACCCTAACCCAAATTGTAAATGTAACAATAATTCTAATTCTAACCCTAAATATGACCCTATTTGTAGCTTTAACCCTAAGCTTAAACCCAAACCTAAATCTAACATTAATTGCAACTTTAAGCCTAACCTTATACCTAATTCTAAAACTAACACCAATTTTAATCCTAGCCCTAACCCTAACCCTAATTTTATCTCTAAACCTAACCATAACCCTAACCTTAATCATAATCCTATCACTAACCTTAATTCCATCTCTAACCCTAACCCTAACTCTAAATCTATCTTTAATCTTAAATCTAACCTTACTCTAACCCTAACCCTAACCTTATCCCCAACCCTAACTCTAATTCAAACACTAACCCAAACCCATATTTATCTCTAATCCTAACCATAACCCTCATATTGTCTATAACCATAAACTCATCCCTAACCCAAAATCTAATTCTAATCATAACCCTAACCTTAACCCTAACCCTATTACTAAACCTAGTTGTATCTCTAAGCCTAACCTAATTTTATTTTTAATCCTAAATCTATCCCTAACGCTAAGCCTAACCATATTCTATCTCTAACCTTAACCCCAACCCATATTTTATCTCTAACTCTAACCCTGACCCCAACCTTATCCTCAACTCAAACTCTTATTCTATCTTTAACCCTAGGCCTATTTCTATCTCTAACCCTAACATTATCCCCAACCCTAACCCTAATTCTAACCATAACCCTAACATTAACCCTAACCCATATTCTATCTCAAACTCTAACCCTGACCCCAACCTTATCCTCAACTCAAAATCTTATTCTAACTTTAACCCTAGGCCTATTTCTATCTCTAACCCTAACATTATCCCCAACCTTAACCCTAACACTAACCCTAACCTTAACCGTAACTTCATCATTAACATTAATTCTATCTATAACCCTAACCCTAGCCCTATTTCCATCTCTAACCCTAATGTTATCACCAACCCTAGCCCTAATCTAACCCTAACTCTAATTCTATCTCTAACTCTAATCCTAACCATAACTATAGCTTAAATCCTAACCTTAACCATAAGCCTACTACTAACCCTAATTTTATCTATAAACCTAACCTTAACCCTAATCTTAACCCTCACACTAACCTTATACCCAACCCTAACTCTAGTTCAATACTAACCCTAACTCCTATATTAGGGTTATAGTTGAATTAAGGTTGTATCTTAATTATGGTAAGGGTTCAAATTAGGATTAAGGTTTAGTAAGGGTTAGATTTAATATTATGGTTAGGGTCCTACGATAAATCTTGGGGTTAAGGTTAAGTTTGAGGTATAAATAAGATTAGGGTTAGAGTCTTATTAAGGTTATGGCTATGATTCAATTAGGGTTAGGGTTGCAATTCAATATGCATTACTATTATTTTTAACCCCAACCCTAACTCTAAATCCATCTCTAGTCCTCACCCTATTTTAAAGCTAACACTAATTCTAATTATAACTTTAACCCTAACCTTATTTATAACCATAACCCTTATCATTTTTATATCCCTAATGCTAGCTCTAAAGTAAACCTAACTCTAACCCCAACCCTAAAGCTAATACTTATTCTCTTTAACCCTAACCCTAAAGCTAATACTTATTCTCTTTAACCTTAACCCTAAATCTTAACTCTAACCTTAACCCTAATTCTAATTGTAACCCCAATTCTAATCCTAACCAATCTTAAAACTAACACTAACTCTAGCTCTAACCCTATCCCTAACCCTAACATTATTTCTAGCTTCAACCCTAGCTCTAAATCTATCTCCAAACCTAACCCAAATTCTAAAACTAACACTAATTCTAGTTGTAACCCTAAATATGACCCTATTTGTAACCTTAACCCTAAACTTAAACCCAAACCTAAATCTAACATTAATTATAACTTTAATCCTAACCTTATACCTAATTCTAAAACTAAGCCTAATTTTAATCCTAGACTTAACCCTAACCCTAACATTATCTCTAAACCCTAAAGTTAATAGTAATTCTAACTTTAACCCTAACCTTAACCCTAAATCTAATCTTAACTCTAACCTTGACCTTAATTCCAATTGTAATCCTAACCCAACCATACAACCAACACTAATTCTAACTCTAACTCTAACCCCTAACCCTAACCTAACACTAACATTATTTCTAGCTCCAACCCTAACTCTAAATCTATCCCTAACCCTAACCCAAATTGTAAATGTAACAGTAATTCTAATTGTAACCCTAAATATGACCTTATTTGTAGCCTTAACCCTAAACTTAAACCCAAACCTAAATCTAACATTAATTGCAACTTTAATCTTGACCTTATACCCAATTCTAAAACTAACACTAATTTTAATCCTAGCCCTAGAACCCTAACCCTAATTTTATCTCTAAACCTAACCCTAACCCTAACCCTAACCCTAACCTTAATCATAATCCTATCACTAACCTTAATTCTATCTCTAACCCTAACCCTAACTTTAAATCTATCTTTAATATTAAATCTAACCTTACCATAACCCTAACCTTATCCCCAACCCTAACTCTAATTTATACACTAACCCGAACCCATATCTATCTCTAATCCTAACCCTAACCCTAATATTATCTATAACCATAATCTCATCCCCAACCCAAACTCTAATTCTAATCGTAACCCTAACCTTAACCGTAACCCTATCACTAAACCTAATTTTATCTCTAACCCTAACCCTAATTTTATTTTTAATCCTAAATCTATCCCTAACACTAACCCTAACCATATTCTATCTTTAACCTTAACCCCAACCCATATTCCATCTCTAACTCTAACCCTAACCCCAACCTTATCCTCAACTCAAAATCTTATTCTAACTTTAACCCTAGGCCTATTTCTATCTCTAACCCTAACATTATCCCCAACCCTAACCCTAATTATAACCATAACCCTAACATTAACCCTAACCCATACAATCTAACATTAATTGCAACTTTAATCCTAACCTTATACCTAATTCTAAAACTAACACTAATTTTAATCCTAGCCCTAATCCTAACCCTAACCCTGATTTTATCTCTAAACCTAACCATAACCCTAACCTTAATCATAATCCTATCACTAACCTTAATTCTATCTCTAACCCTAACCATAACTTTAAATCTAACCTTACCCTAACCTTATCCCCAACCCTAACTCTAATTTAAACACTAACCTAAACCCATCTCTATCTCTAATCCTAGCCCTAACCTGATATTATCTATAACCATAATCTCATCCCCAACCCAGACTCTAATTCTAATTGTAACCCTAACCTTAACCGTAACCCTATCACTAAACCTAATTTTATCTCTAACCCTAACTCTAAGCCTAACCCTAATTTTATTTTTAATCCTAAATCTATCCCTAATGCTAACCCTAACCATATTTTATCTCTAACCTTAACCCCAACCCATATTTTATCTCTAACTCTAATCCTAACCCCAACCTTATCCTTAACTCAAAATCTTATTCTAACTTTAACCCTAGGCCTATTTCTATCTCTAACCCTAACATTATCCCCAAACCTAACCCTAATTCTAACCATAACCCTAACATTAACCCTAACCCATATTTTATCTCAAACTCTAACCCTGACCCCAACCTTATCCTCAACTCAAAATCTTATTCTAACTTTAACCCTAGGCCTATTTCTATCTCTAACCCTAATCCTAACCCTAACATTATCCCCAACCCTAACCCTAATTCTAACCATAACCCTAACATTAATCCAAACCCTAACACTAACCCTAACCTTAACCATAACCTTGTCGTTAACATTAATTCAATCTATAACCCTAACCCTATTTCCATCTCTAACCTTAATGTTATCACCAACCCTAGCCCTAATCTAACCCTAACTCTAATTCTATCTTCAACTCTAATCCTAACCATAACTATAACTTAAACCCTAACCTTAACCATAAGCCTACTACTAACCCTTATTTTATCTATAAACCTAACCTTAACCCTAATCTTAACCCTCGCGCTAACCCTATACCCAACCCTAACTCTAGTTCAATACTAACCCTAACCCATATTCTATCTCTAATCCTAACCCTAATCGTAATCTTATCCCCAATCCAAACTCTAATTCTAACCGTAACCCTAACCCTATCGCTAAACCTAATTTTATCTCTAACCTTAATTTTATTTCTAATCCTAGCTCTAACCTAACCATATTATATCTCTAACTTTAATCCTAACCCTAATATTAACCCTAACCTTAACCTTATCCCCAACCCTGACTCTAATTCAAACTCTAACCCATATTCTATCTCTAACTCATTAATCCTAACCTTAACCCTAACCCTAACCTTATCCTCAACTCAAACTCTTATTCTAACTTTATCCCTAGGCCAATTTCTATCTCTAACACTAACCTTAACCCTAATCCTAACCCTAATTGCACCCAATGCATAATTGAAACCTAAACTAATTTAAACCCTAACCCTACCCCTAACCTTAATTCTATCTCTAACCCTAACCCTAACTCTAATTCATTTAATTTCTTACGTGTGTCGTGAATGCTACTAGGAAATATATATTTAATTAATAATATATATAATACGTCAAGATACATCCTTCTTGAGGCACCTATTGCACTTTTATTCGAGAAATTGATTAAAAATAGGCACCTCGAGAAAAACAAAGCTCGACACAAAATGATAGTTGGAGTGCATTCAAACATAAGAATGTAAATGTCAAGGTTAGTTCAAGCATGTAGTCAAACATGTCACACAAAGTGAACACATATTTTTGTACATACACTCCACATAGAATGAAAAAGTATTTTTCTACATAAACTTCACACAAAATGATAATTAAACTACAACCATACAATAAAAATGAATTCCAAATTTAAAAATATAGTCACAACAAAGTGAATGGTAAAGTTAACTTCCAATTGCAGACACATGCAATCCACATGAAGTGAATATGATAGTTAACTTTCAAACATGCACATAGTGAATGCTAAAGTTCAAGTTCATTTACAAGAAGGAATACACATGCACACAGACAAAGAATGAATGTCATGAACATAGTGAAAGGCTAAAGTTATTTCAAACACACGATGAAATTCAAACTTTATTCAAAGTAAGTTTGTACACACATTCCACACAAAATGAACATCAAAGTACATTCATACACCATATATAAAATGATAATTAAACTTCAATCATACACACAAGAAAAGAATGTTAATTCTTTCAAGCACATTTTACAAAAAAGGAACTTCAAGGTTCATTCATACATTCCACACAAAATAATAGCCAAACTTCATTTGTACACAAAAAAGAATGTCAATTCTTTGAAGCACATTATGCATAAATTGAACATCAAAGTTCTTTCATACTCAAGACAAAATATATCTAAATTTTATTTGTGCAGAAAAAAAAAGAATGTCAAATCTTCTAATCACATTCCACACAAAGTAAAAATTAAAGTTCATTTATACAAGTTACACAACAATGATAATTAAAGTTCATTTGTACAAAAAAGAAACTAAAAGTCAAAGTTCCTTCAAGCATGCACACACACACACACAAAATTCAAAATTTAGTTCAAACACACACCACACAAAGTAAATACCAAAATTAACTTTCAAAAACACAAACCAAACAAAATGAATGCTAAAATTAACTTTTAAACACAATACTCAAAATACTTCATTCGCATAAAGTTAGTACAAACATGCATGAAGTAAACACTTAAGTTCAAACACACACACACACACAAAATTCAAGCATACTTCACTCACACAAAGTTAGTACAAACATGCACGTGAAGTAAACACTTTAGTTTAAACACACAAAGTGAATTTTAGAGTTATAAAACATGTTAAACTACAAGCACACTTCACTTGGAATTTGTTCAAACACACACCACATAAAGTGAATACAATATTTAAATTTCAAAGAACATAATTCATACAAAACGAATGTCAAAATTAAAACACACTTCACACATAGTAAGTAAACACATGCCAATACTCAAAAACTTGTTTCACATAAAGTTAGTACAACCACACACAATGTAAACACTTCAAGCATGCAAAATTACAAAACAAGGACAAAGCGAATACACAATTTGGTGAGTCACACTCTTCCCATAAAATTGGTTTAATCACAAAAAAAATGAGTACTACAATTCACTCAAACAAATTAAGTGGATGTTGAAGTAAAAACATATGCTTCACATCATAAAAGTGGATGCCAATACATAAACAATAATTAGATCAATTCAAAGTGAATGCCAAGGTTAGTTCACTCTCTCCCCTCCCCCGCCCCTTCCCCCATGCAAACAAAGTGAATGTTTAGTTAAAAATATTTTACACACATATAATGAATAACAAAGTTTACTCAAACAATATGAGGACGCTAAAGTTTAAACACAAACCTCACACAAATAATAAGTGGCTGCCAATACACAAAAAATAAATGGTTCAAATCCAAGTGAATGTCAAAGTTAGATCACTCACATGCACACAAGTGAATGTCAAAGTTAGTTCATACAAATTTCACACACACAAAATGAATACCAAAAGCTCACACAAACAATAAAGGGGTGTCAAAGCTCAAACAAATGATTGGATGTCAAGTTCAAATGATAAGTACACACAAAATGAATATCTAAAGATCAAACACCCTTCAAACAAATAACTAGTGAATGCTAAAATGAAACACACTAAACAAACAAAATTCAAATGCATTTCAAACAAACAATTAATGGATGCTTAACTTTAAATACTCATAAAATAAATGTCAAAACTTAAAACACACACTTGATACAAACAATAAACGCAAGCAAAGAGAATTCAATTTTAAACATACAAAGTGAATCAAATATAATTCAATGTCATAATTCAAACCCATGCTTCACACAAAAAATAAGTATATCAAAATAGAGTGCATGTGAAAGTTCAAATCCAAGCTCCACACAAACAATAAGTTTTATCAAAGTATAGTGAATGTAAAAATTCAAACACATATTTCACTCAAACAATAAATACATTCCAGAAATAATAACACAATGTTAATTATTACAATATTACTAAAATACTTTGTGATCAAAGAATATTGTGATGCTTGATATTTATAAAGCACCATTTGAATTGTTGTCTTTAAATGTGATGAAAAATAAACAAATTTAAAAAGTAATATGTAAATTTCACGAAATAAAAAATAATACAAAAACTAAAAAAGACCAAACACAAACAAGGCTTAAGGAATAAGCAATTGGTCATTCCTTTCAACCTTTAGAAAGACACTAGGCCTAATAGAATGGCCATGACCAATCACTATTCCTTGCAGCCTTAGGAAGGAGGGAAATTCAACCCCTTCCAAATAAAAAAACGTTTGTATTAAACAACAAATCAGTTTACATATTACATTTATTGAAGTAAATCAACTTCAACAACCGATTCAAAAATGCAAATGTTCTCTCAAACTTTAGATTCCAAACATTTTTTAAAATTTTAAATATCATGTTCATTGAAATCTATCTTAATACAGTTGCTCATTCAAGCTTCCCAATATTTCTAAGCACTAGCACACACCATGCCAAACAACCAACATCAACCATGGTTTAAATTTATATAAATCTCCCTGCCAATAAAAGATACAACAATTAAACATACTATTATTAAAATAAAGTTATGACAGAAAGATTAAGTAAATGGTGTTAGCAAAACTACACCAATACTTGCCTAATACTGCAGAATCTTTTAGAAGCACCAAACCTTCAAAAATAAAACAAAAAATTAGACCATAAATCTACCAAATTCTGATATACAAATATATCAATTAAAACAAAAAAATTAAACATAAAATCTACCTAATTTTGATATACAAATATACACAATAATAGTCAAGAGTTAGACAGAGTATCTAGACAAAGTATCTCTAATATAAATTTATCAGACAAAATAAAAATAGATGGCCAGCCATAGACATACAATATCATTTTCTATTCTTTATTCGATCTAGTGTTAATAAACATGATGGCAGGATATGACTGATCAGTTCAGACTGCCATAATACGGTACACCCACCTAGCATTTCTAATATTTTATCTTGTCAAATGAAGTAAACTAGCACATGCATGACTAAGAGTGGGTTTGGCTTGAAACAACATTTTCTAACCCGAACTATTTTAACTATTTTGGGCTTGAAAGCCCACGGGAAAAAGTTTATCAGCTAAAAATCTTGTTAAAAAACTAAAACAAGTAAAGTTATTTTGTGAATAGAAAACTGACTTATGAGTGAGAAACCACTCACTGGCCAATTTGCAAAATTGCAACTGACCTTTGATCTCATGCAATGACTCATATTACACTTGAACTAAAGTTTAGTTGATAACAAAGAAAGTACCATCTAGTGTTGGAAAACTACTTTATACCACTTTCTTTTGAGAGGTATAAAATTATGATGTTCAATTATTGAATCCTCTCTCCTATTCATTTTAGAGTGGAAACAATTTTATTCATTAGACACTAAAATTTATATGGGTATAAAAATAACATTAATACAAAAGATGTAATTGAATTTATACTTCCACAT
Source organism: Sequoiadendron giganteum (assembly GCA_007115665.2). Lineage (NCBI taxonomy): Eukaryota > Viridiplantae > Streptophyta > Pinopsida > Cupressales > Cupressaceae > Sequoiadendron > Sequoiadendron giganteum. Next base: position 585,603,432 of record CM021102.1, read on the forward strand.
CATGCCCATAGTGTTGTATTCTTCAAAGCTGTATCAAAAGGCACATCCTATCCAATGGTATAAGACTGAAATACACAGAGCAAGCCTCATTATCAATTGAAATAAATGACCCATTGAAATAACTTCAACATTATCAGGAAAAATGGGGAGGGAAGAAAACATTTAATAAGTTCAGATTTGTGACGAGTTTTACCTGGGAGTAAAAAAGAAGCGAAAGCAAGAGCTACTTGGAAACAAAACCACAGAGCAGGAAAAAAGTCAGAGGAGATGATATTTTTTTGCAAAGCAATCTATTCTGTAATCTTAATCAGTTGAAAGGTCCATATACTTTTGGGGGCAGCTTTAGTTTCATTTATTCTTGCCTACTTGGATAAAAATGAGATTGGTGAGGGGGGCATGACAGCTTACGTGGAGCCTTTGGTAATTCTCTTAATTCTTATTCTCAATGCTGTTCTTATTCTTGTTCCTGGGGATATAGTTGAACTCGGGGTAGGAGACAAGGTTCCTGCAGACATGCGAGTTGCATCCCTGAAGACATCAACCTTGAGGATGGAACAGAGTTCCCTCACTGGAGAAAGCCACCCTGTCATTAAAAGCACAAAAGAGGTCCTTATGGATGACTGTGAATTGCAGGCTAGAAGATCCATGGTTTTTGCAGGAACCACAGTTGTCAATGGCTGTTGTACTTGCATTGTTGTTAGCATTGGAATGTCTACAGAAGTAGGAAAAATTCAAGTACAAATCCTGGAAGCTGCCCTAGAAGATGATGATACACCTCTGAATAAGAAACTACATGAATTTGGGGAAAGTCTGACAAAAGCCATTGGATTTGTTTGTATTCTAGTGTGGATCATCAGCTATAAAAACTCTTTCTCATGGGATGTTGTTGATGGTTGGCCAAAGAATATTAGGTTCTCGTTTGGGAAGTGTACCTATTATATCAAGATTGCTGTTGCTGCTATACCTGAAGGATTGCCTGCTGTCATTACTACTTGTTTGGCCCTTGGAACTCGGAAGATTGCAAGAATGAATGCCATTGTGGGCAAGCTTCCTTGTGTTGAAACACTGGGTTGTACAACAGTGATTTGTTCCGACAAGACAGGGACACTTACAACAAATCAGATGTCGGTTACTCAATTTGTAACCTTAGGTCAGACCGTGAGTTCAGTTCAAGAATTTCATGTAGAAGGAACAACATATAACCCCACTGATGGGATTATCTTAGATTGGCCTGCACAAATGAGTGCAAATTTGGAAACTCTTGCAGAAATTGCTGCAATTTGCAATGACGCAGGAATTTCTTGTGAAAGTCACCAGTTCACATGGCAATCTATTCTGCATAAGACTTTCTCCCATCAAATTAAAACACAACAGCCAAGAATTACATGTAAAGAATAGGCTTGGAAGTTGATGTTATATATGATATTGTTTTAACCACTATTATTCACACTCTGCAGCCAAGCTTTTCATGTTTGGTTTACATTCAGCTATTCTGTTTCCGCTCAGTTTTATCTGCAATCGAGTAGGAGTAGCTATTCTATTCCCTAGGAGGTAGAATTCTGGTGCACAAATCAGATAAACCAAAGGACAGTCTGGTGCACAAATATATGGTAGATTTTATTTTAAAACAGGGATTTGGAAATTCTACAAATATGTTTGAAGAAAGAAGTTGGAAAAGAATTGCATTAAAACTAAAACAGGGCAGGATGCATAATCAAAGACAGTAGGGGGGACACCATAGGCAAAATAGCAATTCCTCTCCCAATAGATACTAACAACATAGCAGAATTTAATGCTCTATATATTGGACTAGTTGAATGTAAAAGGAAAGGAATAAGGAAGATAGAGGTGGAAGGAGATTCAGTCATTACGGTGAATGCAATCAGAACAGCAGTGACTCCTAATTGGAGATTAAAAGTACTGTTAGACAGAATCCTGACCATTTTAGAATACTTTGATTACTTCACCATTAATCATGTGTACAGGGAGGCAAATGGGGAGGCCGATGAACTTTCAAAACTTGCAGCAGAAGGTACAAAATTAAGGTGGTGGAAATTTGCAGCAGAAGGTAAATAATATAGGTGATCAAAGATTGGTGGTATCATACGTTCCTAGGTATGATGAAACTGATGATACACAATGCAATAAACCTGTGAAACTATTTAATCCTAGGAGAGGATCGAGGAGAAGGGGTAGACCTCCGAGCAACAGGTAGAGGGCTGAATCATTATCTCATGCTCCACGAAGAAGAGGAAGGCCTACTGGAAGCAAAAAGAGAGCAGAGTTCCTCTTCATCAGATCGCAAAGGGAGGAAGACTTCCACACATTGCTGAGTAGATTATGCAAATACAAAATCATAGATAGTTCATTTTTGGATTTAATGATTTTTGAAAGTCGATATGTTTGAGTTCTCTATGGTTGGATGACTGTATTCTTTGTATGTAACTGAAAACTTTAATGATTAATATATTGACCTTGCCGTTTATCGATAAAAAAAAAAAACTAAAACAAGGCAAGAAAAATAAGCTTTCAAAATTTGATAAAACAGTGAATACAGGCAAGAAATTGGCAGCGAGGTAAGGAAAAAAGTAAGAAATGTCTCTCTATTCTATGGCTCAAGTGAAAGATGGAATTCCTATCATCAAGGGTAAGGGAGAGCCTCTGAAAAGCGATCCTGTTACAAATAATGAATTATATCCAAAACCCTCAATGCATCCTGACATTTTTCAGACACATCCCCTCATAAAACAGCTTCAAGGGATTTACAATTATTAAAGACTCAAAGCTTATGAATCCAGGCATCCAAAGCACTAACATCAACCTTATCCTGAACCAGATCGATGCAACTGAAAAATAGAGATGCAATTTGAGACCATGCAGAGTGTTGAGAAAGGTAGATAGAGGGATCATGGGTGGGAATCCAGTGCTTCCTGTACTAAATGTAAAAGGGCAAAGGATAGTCCATGAGGAGGAGTGAAAAAGTTTATGTTAAAAACTGTGCAAAAACAGGTACATAGTTTTTACCAGAAGTTTTTATGGTCATCAATTGACTTAGTTCAATGGATTTAAAATCATGAAGACTCAAAAAAAATAACTTGAAATTGAATCATCTTTTACACGAGCTTGCATATCCTAAAAAAATTACGATTAACAACACCAGTTTCACCACAAACAATATAAAAATTTTAGTACAAAAGAGTGTATATAACAAAATCTAGGGACTACACATAATTCATTTGCTGCCTGCAAAAATACAACATTAAACAGCTATTCACATAAAATCCAATCTGAGACTGAAACATGATAAGCATATTTTTACATAATTCACGAGCGTTGCCGCTATTGAGAGAAGCAGGGTTCATGCATAAATAAAATTCACAACAGATCACATTATAAATCCTCCAAAACAAAAACAGGTTGGTGAATATGAACTTACTGACTATTTTCTTCGCCGCATCTTCATTCAGCCTCTCTGTAGCATGCATATTTCTGCTCACCGCTCCCTTGAAAAATCAACATTGCAAATACAAAATACCAAGAAATTTGAAAATGAAAGAGAAAACAAATGAAATCATAGAATGCAAAGCAAAAGCACACAAAAATTAAAAAACCAAAACTCAGGCATGGCCATGCCAGAAAAGAACGATGAAAGCAAAGAAAACATAAACTGCCTGCGTTTGAAATAAACTGCCATATCTAAGAAGTAAATAAACTGCCATATTTAAGAAGTGGAATTTTGATACAGGTGACCTTATGCTTTTTTGTAAACGGTAAAAGAGTGCTCTTGTGCTTTTTTTTTTGAACGGTAACAGAGTGCTCTTGTGCTTTCTTAATATTTGAGTATTGTAAGGATTAAAAATTTTATAAATCCTTACAAATTTGTCAAATTATAAATTATAAAGGTGAAGTTCTTTTCAATTAATTTTTTTTATATTAATTTGGTGATTTTAATTAAAGATTTGAAGATAGAAAGCAAGAATACAATGGATCTAGAGTGATGTGCTGTGATAAATATTTTAATAATTTTACTATGATTCTTTCATAAATATTTTATTATTTAAACTCTATGATAACCTTTACATCCATTTTCAATTAAGATCTTATTCCTTAAATACACTATTCTAGTGAGTAAATTGGTTCAGTTTGCAGTGTAGCTAGCTCATAATAGCTAGTGAGAGGAGTGAGAAAAGTTTGAATTTGAACTTAAATTTTAAATATAATCTAGATCAAGTTCGCACTTTCATATCTAATCTATATAGGAAACATAAATTATTTAAGAAATGGAAAGGAATCTCAAGATTTCTAGTGATGGTATTTGAGAATGAGTGAATGTATTTGCCAACTTCCATTGTAAATTAGACCATGTTACACATTATTTGGTGAATTAAAGGCAAAACTTTCATTATGGGCCTCAAACATAATATGGAAAAGGCAAGGGCGTGTGATTTTTGTCATTGCAATATTATAATATGTTCTTGGACTACACCCCACTCTCTACTTTCAGCCCCCTCTTTTCTTAATTTATATATCTTTTTTTTGCAAAGAGTGATAGTGTTTAATAGAATAATTGAGTGTTGAGTCTTTCATCTCATTCCATTTCCTAATGTAGTTTTTCAAGTGGATGTCAAGGTCTATGCTACCACAATACTTTGGGGAGAGTTGTCAATCCCCCTTCTCTAGGTAGGTACCTTGTTTTAATTAATAATGGGAAAGCTTTACAAGTTGGGATGTTCGTCTTGTGGATAAACCACCATCTTTTCATGTTACATACTAATGTGTCTTGTAGAGATTTCATTCTCAAATCTTCCTATTCAAAGGATTTTTCCATGTTTTCTATGTAGTTTAGAAGGCATCTCACTCTTGAATACCATGGAAACTCGATATGTGAGATACCACATTAGATGCAATGTATCTTATATGATATTGGCATATTTCCTATGTTCTTCTCATCACCTGCTATTTTGTTGATTTTCAATAAGATTTCTTCATTTGTGGTGATTTTGTGAGTTGTTTTCTCATCTCTTCTCAGATTATATATCCTTCTAGCTCTTAATACTTGTAGGCACCTAAAAATGTCTAACATATTTTTTAAAAATTCAACATCATTTCTCATCATCACTAATCAACCCTTTCATCGTGCTATTAATTAAATATTTTTTGTTATTTGATGAGGCTAACACATTTTCCTCTTTAATTAAATAATTTTTAATTAGTTCATCATTTTCACTCATCAACTTTAATTAAATAATTTTTAATTATTTAATCATTTCCCTCCAACCACTTTAATTAAATAATTTAAAATAATTTAATTATTTTCTAATTTTTCCTCATCCATTTTTAATAATTTATTTAATTATTTCTTTAATTTTCCTCATCCACTTTAATTAAATGGTTTTTAATTATTTAATTAAATCTTGAATTATTCTTCTATCCACATAATTAAATATTTTTTAATTATTTAATTAAAATCATGCATCCCTCTTATCCAACATAATTAAATAATTTAATTAGCTAATTATTCCTCCAAAATTAAATAAATTATTTAATTTATTTAGTTTGACTTTGCACATTCGTCTATTTCCTAAATATATTAATTCTATCTTTGTTCCTCTAACTCGAATTTAGTGACCATCTCTAAATTTAGTGAGTTGATTGAAAAGCAACCTCGGTTCACTCTCCCCTCACTTCTACTTCATCCTTTCATGCAATCAGGCCTCTTATTCATGCAATCACTTAACTCCTCATCACAGTCTTTCATCCTGCCACATGTCATGTGCACGCTATTGATAATCTCTCAACAATTCTCATCCATTGATCTCATCTCACATCCTATATTGTTGATCTAGTATCTTTGAAAGCTATAAAACACCTTGTTGATCTAACAACCTCTCATTATTTAGCTCATAATCACAAATTCGATGTTGTGATCTCTCTTATTCCACCACAAATGGGATAACCCAAAGGTTGACCATTATGTTATGCTCTCGACCTCCCCCCACCCTTACCAATGAAATGCCCCCTGGTGAGAATTAAAGGGTTGATCAGGACCTTACTAGGTTGACCAAGACCATACATTCTAGAGCTCATTGCAGACCTTCCATTTCTATAGCCTATTATAGAGCCTTCACCCCGACCATTATACCTTCCAGTTTGGAGCAACGATTGGACCTAGTTGTGTTTTTCGATGTATCACAAAGATGATTGTTTAGTGTTCGAGTGGGAGGATAACTATAATTATCCCTCCAAGACCCCACCATCCAAGGTGGATCCCACCAAAGGTAGGTATGATCAATAGGGCTATAGTGCCCCCCCACTTGTAGTGATTGACCCCACCATTCTAAGAAGAATATGGTCGGTGGGGTCATCATTTAGCCTTTCAAACTCTTTCCATAAATTCTACATCTGAACTATACTCAATTTTACATTGTTTTTGCTAACAAGGTTATACTAAGGTATTTGAGCAATCCACATACTATTCAAATTAGCATAATTACATCTTATAATGGAGTGAGGCTAGGCATTGTGTTGGAGGTAAAATTGTTATTATATGTTATTTTCTTCATTGAGATTAGGCCTTTTGAACATTTAAATTGGTTTTTGATATTGCTTCAATTCCTTTGATTGAATTTATTGATCCAATTTTCCCTATTCACATTCTAGCATGCTCTATGGGACCAATATCCCTGATTTTAACATTGCATTGAGTTTCCTTGAGTTTTTAGGTCACATGCATAATTTGGTGTAATTGATCCTAGAACAGTGCTTTTGACAGTAGAACGACACATTTAACGATAGAGTGGCACTTTTGATAGTTATAGAAGCACATCTAATTTTGGTTTTTTCTTTATTTGTAGGTTTAGTTTTGCAGATTGGTGCATTTGACAAAGAAGTGGCACAGCTGACTGTGTTTTGGCTCTTCTAAAATGTGAAACAACACATTTGATCCTAGGTAAAGGTACACTTTTGACCTTTTTTAGCATATTTGTTGTACACAGTGACACTTTTGATAGTGATTTCAATTTTTCTAACATAATGTTTGCTTGAGTTTTTGGAACTGGTCAATTTGTGCAGCTTGGAAATCATTAGGAGAAGACTTGGTAAAAAAACTACTAATGAATTTGATGCAAGAAATTTCAATTACTTTGATTTTTAAGTAGTTGCACACTTCATAAATGGGCTTTAATTAATGAATCTTGTTTGTTGTGTTTGGTGAAATTATAGTGTGTATGCTCTTTGGATCAAGCTGTTGAGTTCATATAAGAGACTACACTCTTTGGATCTTCTTTCTATCAAGAGGTAGTGACTAGAAATATCCACTTCAAAGTGACAAACTCTCTCTACCTTTATTTTTCTCTCAAATATGTCCCCCACCTTATCTTTATTCTACTTTTTGACATCCATTTTGATGATATTGATCTTCTTTTGTATGATGTATCTTTTACATCCTTCAATATTTTTCTACCACCATTCTTGTAGTTTTTCTTAAATATATATGCTCAATACACATGAACTCCATTTTGTAAGGAAAAATCTTGAGCTTCAATTTATTGATTAAATATCAAGCCATATTGTCTAATAATTAGAGAAAATAAAAGGAAGGACTTTCATAGAGAAACCACTATGATCTAAGGCCCATTCCATATTTATTAAGAAAATTTCTAGGTAAATTTGAATATAATATTTGTTAATCCTCATATTACTCTAGGTAAATGATTCTTGTTTTGATTTAATGTTTACCAAGACTAAAGTAGAGTAGAAAGAACCAAAAGTTCTAGAACGACAAGAAAAATTATTCCTCCATCAATGAGGAATAACACATAAATGAAATCTCATCCAATCACCCATTTCATACACATATTACCTTTTGAATTTCCTTAATTCATCCTAAAGTTGATCCCTACCACCCTTCTAGGTTGGCTCTTAGATATTAGAAATAATCCTTTTTAAAATTATACTACACTCTTGTTATCTTTACATGGATGACACAGGAGAAGGCAAAAATTTAACCAAAAAATCATTGATCATCCTAGAGCACAACCAAATCCCTTGCTGAAAAAATTATGGCTATTGTTGTTCCCTCAATTCTTTGGCACACTTTCTTAAAAATATTGTTCATAGACTCTACACTAGATTTTATTTCTTGAACGAGTAAAACTTATAGGTGTTTATCTTAATTAACCACTTAACTAAGTAATGTTTATTAAGTACATTTAATCCCTCGACATTCCAAATAATGAACCTTATGGATTCTTAGTGGAAAGGTCCTCCCCTCCACATTGGAAAAAAAATGGTGATTAGGACATGTGTTTCCTTTTCTCAATCATCTTTGGTTTTTGGCCTAACTTTTCTAGCTTGCATTTGTCTACCCCTTTGCCTACCTCTAATGAAGTCAAATATTAGCAAAGAGGAGTTTACAACTAAAACTCTTGAGCAAATCATTACCCCTTTTCTACACACAACATTACTATCCTCAATTTTGACCATCCCTTCAAATGTTGCTTTGACCACCTCTTCCTCACTCTCTAGATCATCTAAAGGGTTATCATCATGTTCTTCCCACTAGGGCATTGGGATTTCTCACCTCTCATGCCTTGCTTATTTTTTTCCATATCCTATTCTTTCAAACTAATATCCTTATTTATTGAGGGTGACTCCTCCATCCTAGGCTTGACTTGGTTTATAAATTCTATAATATAAACTTAAAAATTATATCTTCTATTATATATCAAATAATATTATTATTTTTATATCAATACAAATAATAATCTATATAATGATGATTAATATTTAATAACAATAATTTATTTATATTGTCAAAGGGTTTGTGGTCAAGTGGTAGGACCACTTGGTTCTCATGTTGAAGATCAAGGTTCAAATCTCCCCAAGTGACATCTTGGCATTAGTAGGGGCGTTGAAGGAGCAAATAAGTGCTAGTTGATTGATAGATAAACATTAATCCCATAGGTGATGCTAGTGGTACACTTTGGAGGAATGAAGGAGATATAAGGAGTAGGTCATGTAGGAGGAGATTGATGGTATAGTGACCAAGTTGGAGGAGCTAGTTAGAGGAGGTTATCTTGTAGGAGGATTCAATACATAATACATTCAAGACAAGAATTGGAGGAATGCATTATTCAATTTGACAAAGTATAGGTGGGACTTAGAGGTGAGAAAGAGGAGTAGTTGCCTTATGGGAGGAGATAAGAGGTAAGGCATTCAACCAAGAAAATAAGAGAATTATAACTCTAGTGATGTAACCATTAAGAAAGTATTGAGTAGAGTAGTATCCCAACATAATTTAAGGAGTGGGGACCACCATTAACCCTCAATAAATATCTAAATAGTTTTCATGTATATTATAATATAATATTAATTATTAACTATTATTATAAATAACTTATTATATAAAAATTATATTTGTTTAATTGATAACACAAGAATTTTTTAGCCTAGCTTGAGCCAAGTTAGGCCACAAACAAGGGACCTCATCCTTGACATCAATGCACAAAATTAACATGTGTAGTCCAAACCCACAAGCTTAGTAGTCTAGCAAGGGCACGAAGCCCATGAGCACATTAGCCTAGCGAGGGTTCAGAGCACAAAGTCACTAGCATGAATGTTAATAGCTTCAATGTGAAGTTTCAAACCTGCAAGCACAATGGGTTATTGAGGGCACAATGTCTATGATCATGTATTGTTAGTCAATACTACTTTACAAAGTAATAATTTGAATCATGTAGACTAATATCACATCATAGAAGCACCAATCCTATTTCAGTAACCATAAGAAAAATTACATAACTTCCCCATTATAGAGAGTGGGTCGATCAATTTGATTATACAAGATTCCTTTGGGATGAAGATGACCATTTTTTTTACATTATTCAAGATTTCATCAGCAATTATTAAGCTTGAAAGATTCGATGTCAGTTTAAAATTATATGAAAGATTTTTTTTGTCAATACCACAATAAGAATGCAAGAAATTCTCAATTCATTTCATGAACCAATCAATTTCAATTTTTTTATTTTCCTTACAAAGAGCCATGCTAGAACTTGTTGGTGTAGAAAGATACAAACATGTTAACTAGCGCTTCACCCTTAGGGGGTTGTAAGGGTCTATTGGAGAAATTTACAAAATATTCTAGTTAGCAAAAAAAGCTGTACTTCAGTTTATGATTTCAAATTTTAGTAAATTAGTAGATAAAGTTTATGATTTCAAATTTGAATATGTTTAAGATCAATGTAACATGTATAATTTCATAATGGTTTTTTCCAAGTTTAGTAGGATTTGGTTATGTCCTACTTAGTCAAGTAGAAGAGCACTTTTTAAATTAGATAATATGCATCAAGTATATTGTTCTTGAATATATATACTTACATGTATTTTTTGATAGCAAATAATAAATCAATAGAGCTTGGAAAATACTAAATTATACATCTTACTATAAAATTTTAAAATAAGTAATATTATGATAGTGAGAGACATCTTAAAGCTTCTCAATATAAAATTATGTAGATTTTAGACACACGATTCATTCTAAAAAAAACATGAACATTCCTTTTTTGGCACCAATTTTTTGTTTGGAATTTGATACACATTGCCTAGTTTTCATGAACGAGTTAAAACATTAAGAAAAATAAAGTTGTAAGGAAAACATTTGGATTGGAGTGTGAGATCATTTGAATAGAATAACCTCAAGTCACCAAATTGGTGTTTGTTGATTGAGCATCTGGATATAACACTCTTTACCATTTATGTATTACCTCAAAATCAAAAAATAAATAAATAGACTTAAAGACATTTCAAACTTATTTACTTTCTTCTTCCAATGCTTAATTGCCTCTAATATAAATGTGTTATATTTTGAAAAAAAAAGAAGCTAAATCCAATCAAGGAAAACTTAAGGGCTTAAACTTAATTTATGTGGGGTTCTATGTCATTTAATTTATTTTTGGCACCCAAATATTTGTTTTTGGAATTCGATGTGCATTGCCTAGTTTTCGTGAATGAGTTAAAACATTGTTCAAAATAATAAAGTTGCAAGGAAAACAATTGGATTGGATTGTGAAACTATTTGAATAGAATAACTTCAAGTCCTTAATTTAGTGTTCATTAGGTAAACATCTAGAGTTTACACTCTTTACCATTTATGTATTACCTCAAAATTAGAAAAAAAGAAATAGACTTGAAGACATTTCAAGTTTGTTCACTTCCTTCTCGTAATGCTTAATTTTCTATAAATTTAAATTTTGTTTGGTTCACATCAAATTTGAGATCTAAAAAAATAGAAGCTAAAGCCAAGTAAGACAAACTTAAGGGCTTAAACTTAATTATGTGGGGTTTAATACCATTAAATTCTTCTATCTAAAGTTTTTAGCATTCCATTGGAGTTAAGGATCATTAAATTCTTGTATATAAATTTTTTGTCACTCCATTATGTATTCATGTTATGGCCATGAGGATTACAATACTCAAGTCCCCATAGACATTGGTTTTGCCATGCCTCCAAATTATTGAATTTATATTACTATTTTATTAGTTGATTCTTCTTAGAGACAATGACATTATTATCAATCTTAATTATTTGATGAATTTATGTACCAAGGGAAATATGTTAGGCATGTGTTCTAGTAAAAAATCTACATCCAAGCCATTATGAATTATACGACAAAATTATAATAATTATTCATGTCAAGAACTTTTATGATATTCACAAAAGTTCCTAATTGGAAAATATTTTTTAAATTAAAAGGATTCAAGGCCCAAATATAGAGCATTAAAAAAGACCAAAATATAGTTTCAAGAAAATGCAATTGGAAACTGTGAGGATGAACTCCACAACCTTTTCCACCATCCTCCTTAGTTGTGCCTAAATTAAATCTTTGGAATAGAGTAAGGACATCTATCAAAACATGAAGGATAGAGAGATTTTTCCATATACTATATTTATAACTACCTTGTTAGACATGTATACAAAATGCGGAAGCATAGAAAATGACCATAAATTCTTTGCTAGAATACCTCAAAGACATGTGGTCTCATGGATTGCGGGGATTGTAGAATATGCAAAAAATTAATTTAATTTTTTTTATAGGAACTTTCATGAAAATAAAATTCATAGGTGTAAAGCTAGGCTCAACAACCTTTGTTAGCTTTCTCCCTTCTCCATCAAATCATAATTTGGAAGATGATTTTTTGTTAGATGATGTGAAGCATTTTTTCCTTTGAACATTTTTTGGTTTTCGTCCCTTCTTTTTCACTTTGGATGGCTTCACACTCGAAGAACAAAGACCACTCTCACATAAAGGTGCACAATGTGCCAAATGGTGGCTATGCAACTTTATATATACCATTTTCCTTTTTGAGCCCGAATTGGGACATGTATCTAATTGGCAGGAATTCCTTTGAAGTTGTCCTCACAAAATCTGAAATCGCCTACTCGCTTGACACATAATCTATTTCATCGGGCAATCTATATCTTCAACAGATGTATCTTTTTGGGTAGAGTTTATTCGGAGAGTGCGACAAAGTCTTACTTTTAGGGTAGAACCTTTGAGTCAGCATCATCATTCTTCAGAGCTAATTGATCAGATTTTGCTACAATGTACTAAAATTTGATTGTCTTCTAACAATATATCTTCGTGAAATATCTGGAACCATTAATGAAGCAGTTGAGACTTTATGAGTGAAGATTGCTACGATCTAATCAAGATCTAAGATCAGATTGTGAGCTATCAAATTCAAGCACCTAGCAGTTTCTTCTTCTTCTGGGTTGTTTGTGATGGTGTCCTCTTCTTCTGGCTATAAATAAGGGCAGTAGTAGATAAAAAAGGAGAGTTATGGATCAGCTTCTTCAAAAAATCTTTTCAAAGAATACAAATATTGTTTTAGGAAGCTCTACTTTCTCAGAATTAGGAGGGTTTTTTAAAAATATTGCTTATTCTCTTTAGCATGTTGCATTTTTTCAAACTATCATTGGATTGACATCTAACCTCTATTTTCATTTAATACATCATAAGAATTTGATCTATTTAAAAAAAAAATTGGGATTGTGCATTTCATGGCCTTTGTCAAGTTTTGTTTTCATATTTCGTTTATGTCGAGAACACTTTGTTAAAGTCTTATGTTGATATTCTAAATAATTATTTTATATGCTAATTAGCTTCTATGTTCTATGCTATCTTTCAGAAATTGGATTATGTCCATTATACTCTTTCATTTTTTGTAAAGATGTGACATTTTTCATATTATGTTGTAAAGGAGGAAGGATTCTGTAAACATTTGAGAATTCCTGACAATCTTTAGGGTTTTCTTATCTTTGATTGGACCTTAATGGATTCTTCCCACGAGGAGATTTGAAAGACTGTATTGTGCTTTCTCTAGCCTTTTCTACTCATTCTCTTCCCAACAATGAAGGGTATGTGGCATTATGTGTCTATCTTATCAATTATAATAAATAGTTAAGGTTTGAAATGTTGTAAAAGCTTTGGTGCATCACCCTATTTATATTTTATTTACTTTTATTTCTACCCCTTTTTCCCCAAACACAAAGAAGAGCTAACTTTCTTTAAAGATCTCAGAGGTCATTCAGTGAGGCGCAAATTGGTCCCCCACTTGCTGAATTTCACTAAAGGTTGTTCGAAGAGGTGCAAGCTTTAATGTTCAACAGTTCTTTTTCCGGCATGCTCGGTGGGACCCAAAGTTTTTCAAACATCTTATTAGAAGTCAAAAATATTTCTTAAATCAAACCAAGAAAAGAGGTTGGCAATTTCATGCCCAGAGTTCAAACAAGAGCATCTTCTAGAGGCCATTTCTAGTACTCCCAGTTACCTACTTCGACACCTAGAAGGAGAAGACTTACAGGCTTCATATTACCTGCAAGAAGCAACAAGGTAAGAATTTTTATCCCACAATCCAAAGCTTTATCTACTCCACTAGGAGGCCAAACCTTCCAAATCAGAATACTCATCTACCCTATCCATAGAAATATATTTACAATGGCTCACATAGGTGCTCTTGCTCCTAGAAATTTTGTAACTTGGGATAGCGGTAGCCTGCTACAACCACCTACACCCCTGGATATATGGCCCACCATACTTGCCAATGCTCTCAAGGAAATCCCATTTTTTTTGGGGAGGACTTTAAAACCCCTTTTGAGCATCTCCAAGATATAGCGGAGGTATGCAAAGTACATAACATTGCGGAAGAGAATGTAGCCCTCAGGTTACTGGTTGTGTCTTTCAAAGGAAAGGCCTAGGACTAGTATAGGTCCTTGGCTTTTGGTTCTATCAGCTCTTGGGATCAACTCGATGAGAAGTTGTTTGAGTGCTTCTCGAAGAAGGAAGATCGCTCCTCTATATTGCAACAATTAGTCACTATTAAGAGGGCACCGCAAGAGGCCATGAGAAAATTCAACACTAGGTTCCACAACCTGGTAGAGGATTCTTGTGACAGCCAGGCCTCTAGTCGCTATGTCGTTCATGTTCTATCTGAAGGATTTCAATTCAGACATCGCAATCATGATACAATCTATGGGAGGAGATAACCTACTTGATGCATATGATCTATTTGTGCACACAAAAAATAATCCAATCAGTGCTAGGAAGCTTCCACCACATCCTTTGATTCCCATAATCACAAAAATCTCTAGTGGACCTTGGGAAGAAGTGTCTCCTAGCACCTCCGCTCCACAAACAAGCATGTCAGTTGCACCACCATCCATGTATGTATAACCAGGAGGACAACCCAACACATTGGGCTCTTCTTCATTAGTAGCAGATGTGAATGACATGAAGAACCTCATGTGGTCCTTTGCAAATGAGCTAGTCCTCATCCAATGATAGCAAGCAACACCTCTAAAGCCTCCTGCGCAAACCTATCAAGGAGGAAGGCCATCTTATCAACGAAACGCATATCAAGGAGCTCTGAAAGGAGGAAATCAGCAACCAATGCCTACAAATAAGATATTCCCAATCACTATGCCACTTTAGACTATCAGGAACAGCCCAAGAAAGGATTTGGTCTCAACCCAAAACAACCTAGTGGAAGATGAGAAGGCCTGGTGCTTCCCTTGTAATGATAGCCATGCCTCGAAATTGTTCGATGGGAAATATTCAACAGAAGATAGTAGAGCAAAGAGGCCAAGGCATGTTTCCAAACATAGAATAATATGAGTCTTTTGAAATGGAGAATGCCCTCTTCAGAGCGCAGACACAAGGAATGTCCTTAGAGCAAGAGCTAGATATCTCACTAGACCAAACAATTTTTTTTGGATGGAGGAAGAAGATATAGTATTTAAGAAAATAGCTCCCGAAGCTACAAAACATTAACACCGCGATCCTAAAATTTCATTGTAGATCAGATGGATTCGATTGTCTCATATTTTGAGCCAACCCTCGAATCAACAAGAAAACAAAATGTAGTACAAACCATTGTTCGACCATCAATTCCCAATAATGATCAGAACTTGCAGGTTTTTTAGGACGATGTTCAAATTGCTACTTTTTTATAAAAGGGGAAAGTTTTTTATCATTCATAGTCTGGATCTAGATTGGTTGGTGAAGGACAAGTGATCCAATTAAAGGGAAATAATCTCTCGTGAGGCTTGATTTCTCTCAAAAATATTTTTGACTGTGAAGATGCGAGAAATGGAAAACAAAGATTCACCGCCAACAAAGGAGACTATGAAGATCTCGATGTCGAGAATGGTAGAAAACTAAACGTTGGAAGAGATGTCCCACAAAAGGACAAGGAGAGACTGGAAGAACTATGTGCTAGATATGACAAGTTCGTAGCTTGGACTTAAGAAGATCTTAAATGATATGATGAGCATAATTTAGTGCACTATCGACCTGGCCAAAGGATTGAAGTTAGTCTGATAGAAACAAAGGTCAGTCAATATGAAGGTCAAGGCACTAGTGGCATAAGATCTTACCAAAATAATCAAATCAAGAACTATATACCCAATCAAACATTCCACCTGGGTATCCAACCTTGTACTAGTGTGAAAGAATAATGGCGATATTCAACTCTATGTGGATTTCAGGGACTTGAACAAGGCTTCATTAAAATATCACTAACCTTTGCCCTCAATGGAGTAGATTTTGTAGACTGTGGCTAGATTCAAAATTTTCTCACTACTCGATGGTTTTTCAAGGTATAACCAGGTCTATGTGAAGGAAGAAGACCAACACAAAACAACATTCACCACCAAATGGGGAATGTTCGCATACTCAAAAATTCCCTTCAGACTTTCCAATGTGGGTGCCACCTTAAGAGTGATGGATATCAACTTTAAGGGATTGATCAATTAGATCATCTTAATATATATAGATGACCTAAAAAAAAATTCAAATCAAAAGATGATCATTTTGATCATCTAGAAAAGGTCTTCTAGAAGTGTCAATAGTTTAGGATTTCCCTAAATCCCAAGAAGTGTGTCTTCAAAGTCCCACAAGGCAAGCTATTGGTTTTTTTGGTATCGAAAGAAGGAATAGCCATAGACCCAGTCAACCAGAAGGGACTAGAGTCCTTTCTAGGAAAAATCAATTATGTCAGTCATTTCATCTTAGACTTTGTGGGAATCGTGAGACCTATCACACTAATGTTGAAAAATAATTTAGTTTTTAAATAGAGTCTCGAAGGCAAGCTTCCTTTCGAGCAAATAAAGGAATCCATCTCTACAACCTCGTTGTTATCTAACCCGGATTTCTCCAAGGATTTCATGCTCTACATCTATAGTGGCCAGCACAACATAGCTTCGGTACTCACTTAGAAGGACAGAGAGGAAAGTGGAGAACATCCCATCGCATTCCACTCTAGGACTCTCAAAGGATATGAAATCAAGTACAATTTGGTTGAAAATTAGGCCTTTGATATCATTAAAAGCCTCAATAAATTCTAACACTTGGTATTGGCCAATAGAATCACCATCCTTGATTCTCATCCTAGTGTTCGGGAATACATCATTGAAGGTGAGATAACTGAAAAGAGATCTAACTGGATTGCCAAGATCTTGGAATACAACATAGACATCTGACCAACCAAGCTGGTTTGGTGAAGAGCTCTTTGTGAATACCTTACGTAGGAATCAATCTCACAGGTAGAAGAAGAGACCAACCAAGTCTATATGAATTAGTTTAGGTTCCCACGAGTCATGGGTGGAAAATCAGATGCAATTTATGCAAAAGGGGCAGTACCCGACCAACATTTCACCTCACAAAAGATGCTACTATCGATTGGAAGGAACTAGGTATGTACTAATTGAGGGAATTTTATTTAAAATAAATTATGATGGTGTCTTGCTTCATTGCTTAGATAAGCCACGGGTAGAAAGAGTTTTAAATAAATTCCATAGCAGTCTTGAAGGCGGACACTTCTTTTCCAAGACTATTTCTTTAAAGATAATGCAAGCGGATAATACTGGCCTTCCATATTCTCTGAGGCCCATTACCTAGTGTGGAAGTGTACTCAGTGCCAATTTTTTGTTGGTAAACGGAAGAACTTTTCCATGCCCTTATGTCTGATCATGACTGACGAACCCTTTGTACAATGGGGTTTATATTTTATTAGGATTATCAATCCCATCTCCAATGCATGCCATAAGTGGATACTTACAACAATCGATTATTTCACAAGCTGGATAAAGGCCATTTCCCTAAAAAATGTTACGAAAACATAAATTGTTAATTTTCTTGAGGATTTAGTGGCAAGGTTTGGTTCACCTAGAACCATCATATCCAATAATGCATGAGCCTTTGTAGGCTCTGGGATGTCAGACTTCACTCTCAAGCATGGGGTCTACCCCAAGACTTCATCCAATTATTACCCACAAGGAAACGGGTTAGTAGAGTCAACCAACAAGAAACCGATTAGGTTAATTAAGTGCATTGGGTTTAAACACCAGAAGGAATGGGACAAACATATATGAGCTGCTCTATAGACTGATAGAATTACTCCTAAGCAGATCCTGAAGACCTCTCCTTACGAATTAGTGTATGGGAAGGAGGTGATTTTAGCCAATTTCATAGAAATTTTGGCATTACAACTATTGAAAGCCTTGGAAGTTGAGGAAAGAAGTGGAAAGGAAGTTAGATTGGTGAAAATTTTGAGCCTCAAAGAAAAAAGAGAAAACGTGTATGACACCATGATCGGGCGCCAACAAATAGTCAAGTGATGGCTCGATAAAAAGCCTCCAACCCGAGTCATGTGCTAAAGTATGACTGCGTTGCAAAACTAGGGCAACATGCTAAGTTTGACTCACTATGGAGGGGCCCTTTCCCAATCCATGCATGTAAGGAAAGAAACATGTATGAGCTAGAGGATATGGATGGCAACGTTTTGGATATATCGGTAAATGGTATTCATCTAAAAAAATTCCATTAAAGTATGCAAGTTATTTTAAATTTTTATAGTTATGTACCATATGTAAAAAAAAATGTTAAATAAGATATTTTTGTGAATAAAGCCATAAGACACATAGGAATAGCAGAAAATTATTATATTTGTATTCATTGAAAATATTTACAATAATATGCACATATCGAGCCTGAGGCTTCGAGAGAAGTTTGAAGCCTTCTCGTGAAAACCCAAAAATATACATTTCAAAAAGCAAAAAGGTAGGTGACACAAAATAAGTAGTGGAATTAAAGCCTCCATCCATCGTGATATTCAAAATGACATTTTTTTGAGTTTTTATTCAACAGGGTAGTAAGGGGATAACAACAAGCACACACAGGCATGACTCAGCACGGACCTCAATCCTCGACACCCCGGCTATACACCAAGAACTTGAAATTATTCTTCCAATCAAGCCCTGAAACGCACTCCACTTTATATTCCCTCAGTGCGAAGGAGGTTGTAAGTCGAGACAATGAGTGATGCCTCTCCAAGTCCATAGTGTGGAAGTCAGTGAGAAAGGGCAACCAAGGCACCACTTACCCAAAGTCGATGCGCCTAAGGATATTCATGATACTACTAGCACGATCTTGTCGAGCCCATCTAAGTATGTCGAATCGAACATGCATGGAATAATTTGATAATCTAGGGCTTGGATTTGTCTAAATCTTAGGCCACAAACCAGGAGATAGCATTGGAGTTTCACCATGGCTAGTTCTCATCTTTCATGTAATCTTTCCCAAGCACCCATTTGAATGCCATGACAATAAGGTGGGCGTTCTTCCCTACCAAGTGTTTGATATATCACTATTGACTTCACCCACAAAGGAATTTTGTAGATTTCGGCTCTTGCCTAGGCTAGCCATGATAGTAGCAAGCAAACTAAAGGCTAGCGGAATGAAAATTGTAGCCAAAAGAGCTCACTAACTCAAATGATAATTCAATGAGAATTTTTGCATAGTAGAGGTTGCTATTTATAGAAAAACATATGCCGATGAGGCTAGCAAACATAAAAGTTATCTCTTGTTAGGCAACAATGGAAAAATATCAAAGCAATAGGAGGCGAGGGAGAAATCATATGGAGGATCTAAAACAAGCCTTGAAAAACTAATTAATTCATTGGGACTAAATACTCACATGTACCGATTGCTGCCATGTGTCTATCAGTGTCATCAACGCCAGTTTCCTTACTATTATCTACTAAAATTGCACCCTAGCTAGGTTGCAAGATTTGATAAGTTAAGCTATAAGACTTATATTTCTAGAGAAAACATAGGAAGACCTTTAAAGTTGTGGGTTTCTCAGAGGTCAACCTCCGGAGAAGGTCGGCTTCCTAGCTGGTTATCACCTACACTACTGATCTTGAAGGAAAAGGGAGAAGGATTACTAAAAAAGATAAAAATAGAATTGGTAAACACTACTTCCTATGGTGATACACCTAATTGGTAATTGAACTAGAAATTCAGATCTTAGTACACTTACATACAATTATTTGAAGAAAACAAACCTGCACAACCTATTTGTATGTATTTTGCACAAGTATTTTATAAAAAGGCCTGATGCATGAATCTTTAGGAGGAAATAAATTTCACAGCTAAAGTAACCTTCATTTCCGACTCAGATTATAACCTACAATAACACATTCTATGCTAAAAGGGTGCTAGATATGAGACACAATTATCAAGAAATAAAATATTTCACAAGTAATCTAGTCAATCAAAAATTGCACACAATGAAGCAAAAGAGTAAGATAGAAAAACTAACTCCATTCAATGTTTCCAAGGTCTGCACTGTATTCCATGTCCATGTGAGTTACAAAAGTTTGCAAGAATCTCTCTTAGGACTCAAAAAAAAGTAACTAGTACAAAAACTGCATAATCAAGAACTCCCTCCAAAATGAGTAGCCAAAACGACTAAGTACAAAAACTCCACCAAACAAGGAGTCCTCAACCTCCTTGGGTCGGATGCAACCATCATGCCTAAAAACTAGCCCGCAGATCTCATCCAAAAGAGCCCAAAAATGTTGAAATGGTCAAGTTTGACCAAGTCAAACATGATGACAACTCAAAAAGCTCAAATATACCCTCCAAATGCTCATAAATTAGTCAAAACACCTCCAACATTTGTGGCACATGTTTGCAAGCTAATTCAACCTCCCTAGATACCTTCCTCATGTTCTCAAACTGAAAACAATCAACAATATTCTAGCATGCACATAAAAGCCATTCATATCTCCAACTCTCCTTATGACTTAGTCATGTTAACATATGTTTCTATTTTCCTTCCAAGTCACAAATCAATCCTCCCTCTAATGGCTTAATGAAAACATGAAGATAGGCACCTTTTATTCTCATTCCTATGCGTTGAAAACCTCCATATTTCCTTTTGCATTAAAACAACATTTAATTAAAGAGTTTATAATTTCACTCATTTAATTAAATTATTTACATTTGTTAATCAAGAAAAACTAGAACAAACATGATGACTATTAAGAAACATAAGGCAAGTATAAGTCTTGATTAAAAATCAAGAGACTTAGGACATATAAGGGGAAGACTCCTTTTAAAAACAAAATTTTCCAAAGACATGAATAAACCACAGGGCATTAGTTGATATACATAATACAAATTCTAAAAGAAAAGGCAAAAATGCCTAACCTCCAATCAACACTTTTAGGGCATCAAACCCTAAACAAAAAGAAAAATAAGCTTAGCATTTCATTTTACATCATTTTTTAGAGAAGCTTCACAAATAAACTATGGCCGAAAAGGGTTCTCTTGAAACAATCTTTTCATAGGCCTTCCATGGTAGATCTTTGTAGGCATTTGAGCTAAAATCTATCATTTCTTCCAAACAAAATACTGGTAAGAATTTCTCTAAAGGAATAGAGATCTCTTTTATGAAATTTAGCCTTCAAGGCCATAGTATTCTGTAATTATTCTTAACGTATTCTGAATTCTTCTTTTTTTGTCTTTGTTCCTATGAACCATCATTTGCTTGGTCAGGGCGCCATGAGGGTTCCTAGAATTTTTGCTATAGGCTTTCTCTCTGTAGATTCACGATCTCATTCATCATTCAGATCTTTGTTGGTAAGCATTTAGAAGCAATATTTTTAAAAAAAAACTCGGTTTTGTTTACACATGCCCTCCATGGCCATAGCTATATTTACCCATTTCCATCTCTCTTTTACCTCTATTGATTTTCCTCTTTCTAGCCACCATGTATGCCTCCTCATGAGCTTTGTGAAAGCATCTTCAAGCAAAGATTCTTCATAGTCATTTCCTTGCATCTGTTTGAAGAATACGTGACATTTTCTATAGAAGAATAAAGAATTTCCTAATTCTAGCCGCAACCATATTCATCATAGTTCATTAATGGCTAACCCTTGAGAAGAATAGTTTGTGCTTGAAACACAAAAACCCCAAGTGGGTTTGTATATGTTTGTAGAAATATTCAAACAATTCTATGCATATTCTCTTTCCTTCATTCTCCAATATTCTAGCATGCACATAAAAGCCATTCATATCTGCATCTCTCCTTATGGCTTAGTCATGTTAACATATGTTTATATTTGCCTTCCAAGTCACAAATCAATCATCCCTTTAATGGCTTAATCAAAACATAAAGATATGCACCTTTTATTCTCCTTCCTATGTGTTGAAAACCTCCATATTTCCTTTTGCATTAAAACAACATTTAATTAAAGAGTTTATAATTTCACTCATTCAATTAAAGAGTTTATAATTTCACTCATTTAATTAAATTCTTTACATTTGTTAATCAAGCAAAACTAGAACAACCATGATGAATATTAAGAAGCATAAGGCCAGTATAAGTCTTGATTAAAAATCAAGAGACCTAGCACATATAAGGGGAAGACTCCTTTTAAAAACAAAATTTTCCAAAGGCATGAATAAACCACGTGGCATTAGTTGATAAACAGATTCTAAAAGGAAAGGAAGAAATGCCTAACCTCTAATCGACACTTTTAGGGCATCAAACCCTAAACAAAAACAAAAATAAACTTAGCATTTCATTTTGCATCCTTTTTTAGAGAAGCTTCACAAAGAAGTTGTGGCCAACGAGGGTTCTTTGGAAATTCAGAAGCTTTTTACAGGCCTTCCATGGTAGATCTTTGCAAGAATTTGTGTTAAAATCTGTCATTTCTTCTAGACAAAATACTGGTAAGCATTTCTCTAAAGGAATAGAGATCTCTTTTATGAAATTTAGCCTTCAAGGCCACAATATTCTATAATTATTCTTAACGTATTATGAATTCTTATTTTTCCCTCTGTGTTTGTGTGACCCATCATCCACTTGGTCGGGCCGCCATGAGGGTTCCTGTAATTTTTGCTACAAGATTTCTCTTTCTAGATCCACGAGCTCATTCAACATTCAAATATTTGTTGGGAAACATTTAGAAGATATTTTTCAAACAAAAAAACTTGGTGTTGTTTACACAAGCCCTCCATGGCCGTAACTATATTTACCCATTCCCATCTCTCTTTTACCTATGTTGATTTTCCTCTTTTCGGCCGCCATGTATGCCTCCTCAAGAGCTTTTTGAAAGCATCTTCAGTCATAGATTCTTCATAGTCATTTCCTTACATCTGTTTGAAGAATATGTGACATTTTCTATAGAAGAATAAAGAATTTCCCAATTCTAGCCACAACCATATTCATCGTAGTTCATTAATGGCTAACCCTTGAGAAGAATAGTTTGTGCTTGAAACACAAAAACCCCAAGTGGGTTTGTATGATTTGTAAAAAAATAAAAAATTCCTCCTTTGTGCATAAATTCTCTATGTATAAAATACAATGAAATGTTTGTTTTTTAGGTTCATTTCATGTATTTCTCTGTTCTTCCAAAAACCCTTTTTCTAGGTTGAGGGTTTCAGTAGACCGCCATGGTTTTTCTATGTAAATCTCAAAAAGTAAACTCTTTATTTCAGATAATTTAGATTTTCCTATTCCAATTTCTGTAGAAAAATTTGCTTGACTTTTCTTCCAAGAAACACTGAAAGTTTTTGTTCCTTTGTATTTCTGTGTAGTTTCATTAATTATGGCACGTTTGATTTGATTCTCTACACATTTTAGTTTTCCTAGAATTTTGAAATAAAACAAAGGCCTTTATTCCATGGCCGAGGGTTTCAATTTATGTTGCTTTTATCAAATCTTTTTTTGTATTTGTCTATAGAAATATTTAGACAATTTTATGCATATTATCTTCCCTTCATTCTCATCACCATCAAATACATCATTACTTCCAAAAAGAGCAATACGACGAACAACTTCTTCTTTCATATGCTTCAACCCAAATTATGATGGATAAACACCTATGGATGAGATATGACCACCTTTAGGAAGAAATGAATTCATCATCACTAGCAAATCCACAGCCTTAATATGATTTCCTCCCTTCCTGATTCAATCACAAAACTTCACTTTGTCATTTTCTTCTCACTATCCTCGCTCTTTGTCTATGTTCGTGATCCTTTGTGCATAATAGACCAAGCCTAACTGTAGCATGGTTCTAGTTGAATAGATTTGTTACAGTCTTCTATAGCTTCTTTTTACCATGGACAATGGGCATTCACTTTATTTGTTGCAACAAATCCCTCTTGGGTAGCAGAACAAGAATTTATTTCCATTAATTGCAACCATTTTATATCCATTTGATTATCTCTGGGTTTCTTCACATTTTCTGTCTCTGGCCTGTAACTGTCCAGCCAATACACTGTGATTGGAATTTGTACACCATTAGCAAGATGACTTATCATCTCAAAGCAATGTTAACTCAATAATATACATTTAATTAGGCTTGAAAATGATAGAAGTCAAGTATGCTACTTTTATCTCTTGAACAGTGAATCACTGCATCACTTCCTTAAGCAATTGTCTTATCAGCCTTGTTTGCCCTTCAATGACAGAACCTGGTTTCTTTGTTATATCTTTCTGTTGACCTCACACTTTCCAAACATCATCCATCTGTCACACCATATTTTGTTGAAAATTGAGGTAATTTCTTAGCTTAATACTTTTTAAAACTTTAATATTACTGATCTAAATATGCTTTTCCTTTGTTATAGATTCTTTGTGGGTGATTATCTGATTAATCCATTTTACTGTTTGTAGAATGTACACATAATTTGATAGAAGAAGGAGATAGGATATTAGAAAGATTACACAAGCATATAACGTGGAGAAAAATCTTTCGGGTAAAAAACTCCACCAAGAATTTATCTATTATTCAATCTCTAAAGTAGATTATAATAGCTCCAATTTTTTGCTTGAAAATGACTCTTTTGCCTTCACCAAAACTTCTTCATAACGTACAATAAAACTGATAATAACTCTCTTCAAATTGATTGAGATAAATAGACTTTAATCAACATTGTAAACTCAAAATGAGTTACAATTACAATGCTCAAACCCTATCCCTAAAAGGTACACCTATCTCTTGCAATTAGAGTTATGTCGTGAAAAACAATGTCAAATCCTCTCCTTCATCCATTTGGGCATCCCAAACTGAAGTCATAACTCAACCTTTATTCTGAAGATATCTTCAAATCTTATCCTCAAAGTTGGCACCCAAAAGAGGGCCCACTTAACTCAGCCTTCTGAAATATCTCAACATGCAAAGGAGTTAATTCCAAGAAGCCAACTTGGGTGCCCAAGGTGGGTCCAAGTCATTTCTTGTTAACTAAAAGATTTCTCAACACCATTCATGCAAGAATGGTCATCCCATGTTAACTGAAGGTAGTCCCTGTTATTTGTCATGCAACTCAAGTCATTAGCCATGCATTCCAAGTTAACTGAAGTCAACTAGCATTCAACTAAAACTAACTAAAGATAACTTAACCATAACTGAACTAAACTGAACCAAACTGAACCAAACTAAATTGAATTGAACTAAACTAAACTAAACTAAACTGAATTGAACTAAACTAAACCTCATACACATCACCCCTATTTTATAGGACCTCAACATGCATAAATCAAAATCCCTATTTTGTAGGAACCTGGGATGCATTTCTGAAGTGTACTCAATTCACCAACTAGTTAACTGAACCAAGGTGGATCTCACCTCCCATGTGTGCACCCATGTGCTCCTATTTTGTAGGAGCTAACTCCAAGGCTTCCCCACATGCTCCTAACACTTAGAATTAATTGCAAATGTCAGTTAACATGATTATTTCATAAAATATTATTCTCTTCCTAATCCTAGTGTTGTTGAACACATTCCAAGGACTTAGGAGATACATGAAATAAATAATTTTTAGGACTGCAATCAAATGGCATTCTATTTTCAACAATTTTGTATGTTCCTCAATGCACCACTACAACATTCTTTTAAAAGATTTTTTAGATAACTATCCTTTGTGATAATTATGCATTTTTCACTCAACTCTCTTTGTTGTGCTCTCAAGTCATAACTTGTAGCAGTCATTCCATTTAGCATCAGTGCTTATTGCTAGAAAATTTAATTATTTTTAAGCCATTTTTTGGATAGATCCTATTGACAAAAACGTGTGCTTAGTTTTTAGATACTGTAATCCCACTGAGTATTATTTTTTGTTTCTAAGAATGGATTATGAACTTCATAATTATGAATGATGAATGCATCCTCAATTGTATTGCACTGTCATGGAAAGCTTGACAAGTTAATCTAGTCATAACACAAATTGCAAACACGCTAGGCTCAACCCTTGTGGGAGCCACATTTATCCCACGTGCTTAAAATCAGATGAAAATAACAATGTTTTTCTTGTATCTGCACATGAAGCAAACAAGTTAGAAAAACATGTGCATGTTTTAGGTATGTTTGATGACTTTGACAGTTCTCTAGGACACCTAAAGTATCTCTTCTTATTTAATGCATTTTGAAGATCGGTACATATGTGGATAGGTGTATGTTCATGTATAGTTTGAAACCTTTCATTGCTTAGGGAATTTCTCTAATACCATTGCCTTTGCCAGATGCAGGACTAGGAGCAACACAGAGCTAGGAAAGACACAAGCAACTCGGGGCAACAATGGACAAGATGACGCATCCAGAACTAGTCATTCTAAGCAATGACTGGTTTCTCTCTTTCATGCACATTTATTTTACACTTATTCATGTATATGATTTTATTTGTTTTCATTGAATAAGCAAAGTTGATCTCATAGCTTGTGTGAGATAATGTACATTTCTACATTCAATAAAGATTATTGTTCTATTCAAAAAGACTTGTGTAAATCCTTCTTTTGTTACATGCATATGTATGGGTGCAGTAATTGTAAAATGTAATCTTTTTAGATTATTTAATTTATACAATTGAATGTAATGAAAGAAAAATTTAAAATGTACAATTTTCTCAATTTAAAAACAACAAGCTCTACCTGATTGAGTTGTAACTAAAATCTGGTAACACTTACTTATGTGAAAAGACATTTCTTAAAACGCTAAACTCTGACAAATTAAATATGAATGCCTTTTTGAATTACTTTTCATCGCTCAAATCACGCTTTCCAACAATAAAGGCACACTTCCCACAACATAAAGCTTATTTGTGAAAAAGGCAGTGAAGGGAATGTACTAATTACATTCTCATTGTAGAGTAGGCATTCCCGAGGTATACGGATCCCACTCCACACATATCGCCTCGTTGGCAACACTTAGCGAGCAAGTGGTAACAACAACACCTTGTTACATGTATGTGCAAGAAAATTAAATGCACCTATTTTTTTGCTAAGTATCAAGAAACTCAAACAAACTGCTGCTCTAAGGAAGTTGTCTGCAAATTCTTCCAAAAATGCAACAATGGCAGATGCATCATCTTCTGGTCGACAGGTCGAAGTCTCTTCTACCAAACCAGGCTACACCAACAATTTGGGAAGGAAGGTAAAAGTACAAAGTTGTGCCACACTTTTATAAAGGAAACAACCAACATTGATCTAACTTTTAAACTTGAATCACTAGAAAGTGGCATATATGGTTTGAATTTTGAAATGATGTAAACTAATCAAATATGTATATTTTATGTGTATTTATTTGAAAAAATTAATAAATTATTTGAATATAGTTTTTTATAAATTAACACTATTATTTAGTTGTTGATAAAATGTTGAAAACCAATGTTACATGAGATGTCAAGCTTTAGATGGTAAATTTTCTTTTTTTTTCCTTCAAACATTTTATGTATATTTATAACTTGAAACTTTAGGGAATGGATTTTTTTTTTGCAAATTTAATAAATATATATTTTTGAATTAATATTTAAATGTGCATGTATTAAAATATGGTTATTTCCAGTCAACGTCAAATTTATATTAAATATTTATCTAAAATAGAAAATAAATTATACTATCTTAATCTAGATTCTTTTATCTAGGGCATCATATATATTTTTATTATTTTTTTGGATAAGTTTTACTATTTTTCTTGCCATGATAATCAACCTAATATTTTTGTGTTGACAACCTAATTCTAGTAAAAAATAAAGATAAAATATAAATAATAATTGAACTATAAAAATAAATATATATTTGAAAACTACACTTATGGATCTACAAAGGGTAGTTTTACATTTTAAAAAATGTTATTTATATGAGTACGAGTTGTTGAAACATTCAAGTTTTCAAATAATTTCACTTTTTTTAGTAAATTGGCCTCAAAGTGGTGCTACATATGCATTTAGCCAACAATTTTAGTTGGAAAATTTGTGGACATATTTAACTTATCTTGAATGAATCTTACTAGATCATATGTTTGACCAAAATTTATTTTTAGTTATAAATACTAAAATTTACTTGTGACCTGATGAGTTGGCTGAAAGTGTGACACAACTTTGTACTTTTACATTATAATGATTCATATGCTAATACCCCAACGTCGGAAGAATAAATATTTTCCCATACTAAAACCATATAGGCAAGAAAACTCATTAAGAAGGAGGTGGTTAAAGACTTTGCAGATAATATTTTTGACCCAAAGTTGCATGTAAACCCTAAAGCCCTTAGGGAAGGAGCAATGCAAAGAATGATCGCCCATGGGTCAACCGAGGGTTTTTTGTCATGGCTCTAGTATTGTGGATTGCCATAACTCATATTACCTGCCATACATCCATGCCCAGAACTGGTGAATGCATGCGCAAGGAAGTTGGATAAAGAAGCAAGGGTTATCACTGGTAATAGGTTAAGGGTTACAATCAACGCAACTTCCATCCAAGATATGCTATGCATCCTCCTAAACAAATGAGAATTCAGAAGGCAAGCAACTCATCTTCCCTCTAGTACGTAGAAATTTTAAACCAGACGTACAAGTCGTTTTCACAATGTTAGCTTATATTTACAGCTTTGAGGATGATGAAAAGGTTTACGCATTCCAGGTGGGCTTGGCTTTCATGCTCAAGAAGGAGAGGAGCTAGAAGTATTTTGATTTCACTGATGTCATGGCCGAAAAGATATTGGATTAATTAAGAAATTATGGCACTGCTTTTTGGTTCAGGTATTCTTCTTTTCTGGCATATTTGAATTTACATTAGAATCCTATTTTTTTTAGAAGATATTTGTCGCTCTATAAGTTCGATGCAAAGGGGTTATATCAGCCAGTTTTGATCTGGGCCCATGTACTTTCAAAAATATGGGATTATTATTCATTTGTTGATTACATCCTTCAACTAGTACTCTTAGATTTATCTCCACGCCCCCTGGGTCGATTTTCCCCTAAAGCCTTAGAATGGGTGAAAATCCACCAGACCCCAGTGGATTATTTTCTAGGAGCCAACTTTTCCTTCATCAAATTTCATGGTTTTGTTGAGGAGCCTTTTAGGCTCCCTAAATTTGTAACAGAAAGAACCTTCACCTTGGAGACATTCCAACAGGTAGCTATTGTTGACAAAACTTATGGCAATGGGAGGCATAAAAAGGTGCTTCACCCAATTCCCCTTACCATTACCAGAAGTCAGTTAATACTTGTGAAAAGGGGGGAGTGGGAAGTGCTAACTAGCAAATCAGCTCACCTAGGTCTGGTCCTCATTTGTAATGCACGGAGATACAATCCAACGAAGCATCTTCTAACTGTAAAACATGAAAGGCAGGAGTACTTTGAGTCAAGAGTGAACCCGACCAAGGAAAGGGCAGAGGTCTACATCGGCCTATATTTTATACCATTTGACTGACCACCATGGCTCAACTTCTATGTTCGGGTGGGAGAGTTCCAACAAAGCATCCAAATGAGCAAGTCTCTCAACACACAATGAAAGAAGCTAGGATGGTCAGAAAGAAAGAGGGTAGATTTCTACAGGTTCCAATAGGAAATCAAGAACCTCATTGCCATGTATAGAGATGTTAAGTTGCACGATGTGAAGTTTAACCAAATCTATGACGATCAGGTTGAAAGCGATGATAGTAATCCTAAATTCGATTAGGAGATTGGAATAAAGGAAGTGCCACTCTACACCTCCCACCCTTAGGAGCTCGACACAAGAAAAATAAAAGGGAAGGGGTCGAAAATAAAGGACTCATAGATCACATCTTTCACTAGCGCCCTGCCAAAGAGAAAAAGGACCCAACAATCCCTAAAGAGGTTTCTTATAGCTGCAAGAGCCCAAGTTTCAACAAGATCGACCGCTAAGGAATCCGAATCCACTAGTTTGGCCCCTACAAAGAAGAGATGAGTCCAAGGCTTGGGCGAACCAGACATATCAAGTAGAGGAGAGGAAGAGGTGGAATCTACTCCACCAATATTTCTTAGCTTCGATAGACTAGGTAAGCTTTGTGTCTTCCCTTCTTCTATTGCATCTTTAGTTGTTCTTACCCCCTCATCTGCTGAAATAAATCCTCCATCTATGGGTTCCAATGTCCTCATCCTGAAAATGCCCCTGACCATATTTAACAATGAACCCCATGAAGAAACCCCACACGTCGAGCGAGCATCATCCACATCAATCGTGATTGATTCCTTAATTTCTCTATCAAGGGAACCCATTAAAAACATTGATGTGTCCATGTTACCAATTTCACCACTCCCATATAGTTCTCAGATTATGCCTCTTTTTTCACCCACTTCCCCTTTTACCCTGATGAGTGTCCCTCCTTCTTAGTCCACATATGGCATCCTACCTTTTCCCATTATAACGCTTCCCTTCGCCTCTCTACAACCTTAGACGGTCGAAGCCTCTCCTTTTATCACCCTTTTCAATATCCCTCCAGATTCTTTGATTTTCGCATAAACTATTGACACCCCACAAATTCTTTGGAGTCATATGGATGCAACAAAGTGGGCCCAATAGGTAAGAAATAAGAAACTACAGGTAAAATCCATGGCAAAACTAGCGACTCCGAAGATTGAATCTTGTTTTGATGAAGAGAAAAATGCTCTGTTGATCACTTCTATGAGGCTACTAATTTCCAAGCCAGAGGGTTAAATGTAATTTGAAGATTATGACATCAGAGTTGTGGGCCTCAATTTGAATGAGACTCTCTTGCATGACAAAGTGGTTCTAGCCAAAGCAACTCAGAAGGTGGTCTACACTGATTATGAAAAGTTGGACAAAAAGTTGAAGAAGCGCGAGGTAGATTTGGAAAACATAAAAGCCACGATGGAAAGTTTACACGTAGAAATCAAAGGAAAATATTTAGAGATGACCTGCCTAAGGCAGTTATAGGGTCAGTAGGGTGAAGCAACTAATTTCTTGAAGAAGGCTGGAGTGAGAAGGATCAGCTTCGTGTCGAGGTAGAGAAATTGAAATGTGAGATCACAGTTGAATGTGAGACAAACGTTAAGCATCAACATAAACAAAAGAAGATGGAGACCGATGCAACTAGAGAAAATGCTATATATAATGAGCTACAAAAGGTACTACATGAAATGGATTGGGAAAAGGAGGATATGTAGAAGGAATTAGAAAACTTTTGATCCCAAGCTTCTAACAACCTTCAAAGGGCCCAAACAAAAACAAAAAGGGCGAAACAAGAAAAACAAGACATCGAGTCTATTTTATTGAATCACGACAGAGAGATTGGGAAGCTATGCTCTAAGCTTACAAATGCACTCCAGGAGAAAAATCAATTGGAAGACAATATGAGAGAAAGATAATCCCAATTCTAGCAAGAATTGGCTATGACGCAGAGATCTAGGATCCTCCCGATACTGAAAAAACTAATATATACTCATTGGGAAAGAATCATAGTTACAGTTGCAGCCCTGAAACCAATCTTGCAGTTTCTAAAGGATGCTTGGGAATCAAAAACCAAAGTTGGCCTAGTGATGACCGAATTCTCCACACATTTTCCCCCCGGGCTAAAGAATCGGGGAGATTGATCTCAAAATTATGTAATGCAACTAAAGAAGCCTTAAGGGACGTATGAATTCCTAATCTAAGAGCAGCTACAAGGAAAGAAAATGAAACATCGCCTACCATCAAGTCACGTGAAAAAACAAATCTTTCTAGGCAACATTGAATAAGAAGGTCAACGAGATCATGGAGGAAAATATTCTCCTCCAATCTGGTTTTCCTGCCCTTTTGCAAATCATGAAAGCAATCAATCTCAAAGTCCAAACCTCCAAAGTGCTCCCAGGTCTAAGCCCATCAACCATTGTTGAGAAGATCAAGAAGGAAATTCTTCCCCTTTCTCGACTGTATTACCATATCGGAGTTGTTTCATCAAGGTGGGGAGGGGTTTCTTTTGAATAAGTCATCGATCTGGATCAAGCATACGAGATTTTACGCACCCTCATCTAGCCCGCTGATGTAGATTAGGAGACCTAGCACATCACCTTCCTCAAACTCCAAGAATTACCTGAGATCTAGGTCCATGCCTCCGCAAGTGAAGTCCCCCCTGTGAGTCACTAGAATTGTGAAGCATTTTTCGCCTTTGAACATTTTTTGGTTTCTGATCCTTACTTCTTTTTCACTTCAGATGGCTTCGCACTCAAAGAACAAAGATCACTCTCACATAAAGGCGTGCAATGCACCACGTGGTGGTTGCACAACTTTATATATATCGTTTCCCTTTTGGGCCTGAATCATGACACGTGTCGAATCGGCAAGAATTCCTTTGAAGTTGTCCTCAAAAAATCTGAAATCTTTCGCTCGCTTAACACATCATCTATTTCATTGAGCAGTTTGTATCTTCAACAAAGGGATTTTTTGGGCGGATTTTTTTTGGTGAGCGTGAAAAATGTCTTACTTTCAAGGTGGAACCTTCAAGTCAGCGTCATCATTCTTCATAGATAATCGATCAAATTTTGATAGGTTGTGCTAAAATCCAATTTTCTTCTAATTAATGAAGCAGTTGAGACTTTATGAGCGAAGATTGCTACGATCTAATCAAGATCTAAGATTGGATTGTGAGCTATCAGATTCAGGCACCTAGCAATGTATTCTTCTTTTGGGTTGTTTGCGGCATTGTCCTCTTCTTCTGGCTATAAATAAGGTTTGGCAACAGTGGATAAAAAAAAGGAGAGTTCTAGAGCTTCTTTTAAAAGTATTTTTGAAGAATACAGATATTGTTTTAGGAAGCTCTACTTTCTTAGAAATAGGAGGGTTTTTACAAAATGTTGCTTATTCTCTTTGGTGTGTTGTATTTGTCCAAGCTATCATCGAATTGACATCCGACCTCTGTTTTCATTTAATACATCATAAGAATTTGATACATTTAAAAGAATTTTTTGGGATTGTGCATTTCATGGCCTTTGTCAAGTTTATTTTTTATTTTTCTTTTATATTGAGAACACTATGCTAAATTCTTACGTTGATATTTCAAATAATTATTTTATATGCTAATTAGCTTCTATGTTCTATGCTATCTTTCAAAAATTGGATTATGTCAATTATACTCTTTCATTTTCTATAAAAGATATGCCATTTTTCATATTATGATGTAAAGGAGGAAGGATTTTGTAAACATCTGAGTATTCCTATCAATCTTTAGGGTTTTCTTATCTTTGATTGGACCTTAATGGATGCTTACCATGGGGATATTTGAAAGACTGCATTGTGCTTTCTCTAGCCTTTGTGTTGGAAGACTGAAATCACTAAGAGGGGGGTGAATCAATGATTTACAATACTTTTTCACATATGGAAGACTTGATTTTCAATCAGACAAAAGATATTAAAAATAGTTGTTCAAAAAAATGATATGCTAGAACTGCTTTATGATAACATGACAACATAGATCAAGAATTAGACAAATGATTTTGAGAGACTCGTTTAAGTGCATCAGAGCTTTACTTTAAATCAAAAAATTTTAAGCATGAAACTTGATATGAACAATGGAAACTTTTTATGCATATTTATAACTATTTAATGCATTTTAGAACATGTGAAACCAAACAGATAAGAAAAATTACACAAAATATTATCACATAACATGGAATATCATGAGTGAATACACAATCTACATATCATGAGAACCAATCAATCCTAACAAACAATGAGAGAATGCATCTTGCATCATATGCCAACCAATCAATCAACACCCTCAAAACCAATATGTACATCATGTAGCTTGTCAATGTCAATCAAAGAACACCATTATAAGAACCAGTTTTGTCATCAAGGACAAACATCACACATCACAAACAACTAAGATTCAACACTTTGTTGCTCATTTTCTTCCCAAGAATGAAAGGTTTGTAGCATTTTGTGTCTATCTTATTAGTTATAAGAAATAGTTAAGGTTTGAAACATTGTAAAATCTTTGGTGCATCGCCATCTTTATGTTTTATTTACATTTATTTCTACCACTTTTCCCCCAAACACAAAGAAGAGTCGGATTTCTTTAAAAATCCCAAAGGTCATTCAATGAGGCACAAATTGGTCCCCCACTCACAAAACAACATTCACTTGCCCTTGGGGAACATACTATTGGAATGCCATGCCTTTTGGCTTAAAGAATGTAGGCGCCACATACCAGAGGGCTATGACAACAATCTTTCATGACATGATGCATATCCTAATGGAATATTATGTGGATGACCTATTGGAAAAATATTTGACAAGGAAAGATCATCTCAAAGTCTTGGACAAAATCTTTAGACAGCTTGAGGATTACAAGGTTCGTTTGAACCCAAAAAATGTGTCTTTGGAGTCACTTCAGGCAAGCTGTTGGGATACATAGTTTCACGACGAGGCATTGAGGTTGACCCAACAAAAGTAAAATAAATTCTAGACATGCCTTCGCCAAAAGGAATCAATGAGTTGCAAACACTTTAGGGCAGATTGCAGTCTATTTGCCGCTTCATCACATAGTTGGCAGACAAGTGTCAACCATTTCAATATCTTTTACGCAAAAGAATTCCTTTTGTATGGATGGATAAATGCCACATAGCCTTTGAACAAATTAAAGAATATCTATTAACACCACCAGTGTTGATGTTGCCTATTGAGGGCAAACCATTGATCTTGTATGTCTCTACAACAACAAATGCACTGGGGGCATTATTGGCTCAAAATGACCATGAAGAAAAAGAAAGAGCCATATACTACATCAATCGCACACTAATAGGATATGAGTTGAACTATAGCACCATTGAATGTGCATGCCTTGCATTTGTCTTCACGGTGCAGAAATTAAGACATTACATGCTGAGCCACCAAACACATTTGGTAGCTAAGATTGACCCACTAAAATATCTCCTGAGTTGAGCAGCATTGACAGGTCGCTTGGCGAAGTGGGTCATGATATTAAGCAAGTATGACATACAATATGTGGAGCACAAGGCAATAAAAGGTCAAGTAATAGTAGATCAACTAGCAGATGCACCAATCCAAGCCACTCATCCGCTGATCACTGATTTTCCTAATGAGTCTATCTTTCACGCAGAACCAGCTTTCCCATGGAAACTATACTTTGATGGATCCCACACTGGTCACGGCTCAGGAGCTGGCATATTATTTATCACACCACAAAGGGATTCAATTCCTAAATCATTTTGAATCGCCTTCCCTTGTACAAATAATATTGCAGAATATGAGGCATTGGTCACAGGTCTCAAGATAGCAATTAAATGGAAAATTCAGACATTGCTCATATTCGGGGATTCTCAGTTAGTCATCAACCAAGTGGATGATGATTATGATACAAAGGATGAAAACTTGCTTCCTTACAAACGAATGGTGGATATTTTCTTGACGTATTTCAAAATGATTGCATTTGAACAAATCCCAAGGACACAGAATAAGGCAGATGATGCAATGGCTACTATCGGATCTCTCTTAGACATCCCTAAGAATGTGTCACAATTTGAATTCTTAGTAGAACAATTGTTGATGCCTGCATACGAATTCCAGAGTTAGAGATGGTGTGCAAGATTGTTGGTCCCAGTTCACCTTGGTACCAGGACATATATGACTATCTTAAATCCCAAACCCTCCCAACCAACCTGTCCAACAACCAAAGAAAGTCCTTTATCCAAAAAGTGGCTAGACACAACATCGTTAGTGACACCCTATACCGTCATGGCTTTGATAACACCCTTCTTTGTTGTCTCGACACTAATGAAGCCCAAACAACTTTACGAGAAGTGCATGAGGGTATATGTGGATCTCATTCAAGTGGTCCAACATTAGCTCAAAAAGTCACCAGATTGGGATACTATTGGTTGACATTAGAGAAAGATTCCCTTCAGTTTGTCAGAACATGTCAGAAATTCCAGGTGCATAGTGACCTAATTCACACATCTACACAAGAGCTCAGACCAATCACTTCTCCATGGCCTTTCGCACAATGGGGACTCGACCTTGTGGGTAAGATCCATCCATCCTCTTCTAACGGCCATAAATGCATAATCACCACCACAAAGTATTTTACTAAGTGGATTGAAGTCGTTCCCCTCACTTACATCACCGGTAAGCAAATATCCAAGTTTATCCTAAATTACATCATTTGTCGATATGGTGTCCCACAATCCATCATCATAGATATCGGTAGTCCATTCAAAAATCAGGACGTTTATGAACTCTGTGAGTGATTCCACATCCAACACCATTTTTCCACCCCATATTATCCATAAGGTAACGGCCAAGCTGAGGCATCAAACAAAACAATTCTTTGCATTCTGAAGAAGACCGTCAATGACGCTGGTTGAGATTGGCACTTGCAACTTAATCCTACTTTATGGGCCTATCGTACCAGCATCCATACCCCCACTGGAGCCACTCCATTTTCCCTGGTCTATGGATCTGAGGCCATATTTCCCATCAAGGTCAAAATTCCTTCTCTCTGAGTCTCCTTGAAAGGAATGATTGATGATGAAGAGTACAAACATACTCGCCTACATGAGCTAGAAATGCTACAAGAAAGATGACAAAATGCCTTAAATCATTTGCAGGCATATCAAAATCCTCTCTGCCGCAGCTATAACAAAAGAGTAATGGTGAGAAAATTTGAAATCAACGACTTGGTTCTCATGCAAAACCCAAGAAATTAGGTGGACCATGAAAAGCCTGGCAAGTTTGAGGTTAATTGGCTTGGTCCTTATATCATTATTGTCACATTCGGTTCTGGAGCTTATCAGTTGGCCACGCCAGATGGAGAACAGTTGACATAACCTATCAACAGCTTACACTTGAGAAAGTTCTACACATAGCATCAGCAAGCTAGGCTAAAAACCTACAAAATACAAAAAAATTGAAAAATATAAAAAATCGTCCCTTGATGAAAACTTGGCAAACGGGCATTTTGGCGACATCCAAAAAATTCAAAAAATGACAAAATAGTAAAAAGAAATGAATTCATCTAGTAGTGAAAACCTGGCAAACAGGCGCTTTGGATAAGTACCATGGTGAAAACCTGGCAAACAGGCACCATGTGTAGTCAATCATTGCTTCACCATCTACTGTTACTCTAATCAGCGTTTATCCACTTATTCATAATCACAAAGGCATGGCACATTCACAACCTTTCTCCTAAGTCCTGTCGATTCTAGCCATGGTTAGCATTTGGTTGACATCATCCCTTGCATATCCTTGCCTTTGCCCTTTGTCTGCCTATCTCCATATCATTTGACTCGGGTAATCCCCAATTTGTCTAGGGGAAAGACCTTTACCATGTAACTATAGTGGGTGTCACACATGATCTCGCATTCTAAAAAAGTCCTGAAAAAATTCCTAAAAATTTTAAAACGTCCTGAGAAAATCCAAAAACAGAGTCAAAGTCAATGTATGTCTGATCAATTCAATCGATCATATCAATCAATCTTTTTTCCATGTCCGAACTACATTGTCTCTGCACATTTTCTACGTAGGCAAGATTCATCTTCGAATCCCCAAGACATTAGGTCAGTCTTTCTAGGTTTGTCATAATAAAATCATGATTTCAAACTTTTGTCCTTTGGACAAGGTCATTGGTCATGTCGAACTACGAGGTCTCTGAGTGCACGATGTAGGCAAGGTCATCAATCGATGAGCCCCCGAGGCCGCACTAGGTCATTCCATTAGGGTTCATGGTACAACATTTTCACACACATCAAATTATCTTCAAATCAAGCAAATCTTCTGTCAATATTGAACTATCATTCTATCGGCAATCTATTTCATCAACACTTTCAGTCAATTCAGCATGTCTACAATGACATGTAGTCAAAATCCTATCAAGACAATTTACCATGGAAAAAAATTGGGTTCTCTTTCATATGTGTCCTTTTGAAGAGCAACTCTCATCAATTTCTTTATGCTTTTGGATGTGTCCTTCCTAAGCATCATCATCCTCATCTGGCATTTTGATAGATTCTCCTAACTCCGAGAATCAATCTCCTAGATATCAACATCATTCAGGATGTGTCCTTCCTAAATTTTATATCGCTTGACATTAAAACACTTGGCAAGCACTTGGCAAACTTTTTCTGTCTTTTGATGATTATCATGATATTAGTTCCTTATGTCCTAGGAACCACAACATATCATGATGATTATCCTTGTCTACTTATCACTCTACTATTAGTTTCTCCAAGATGTCCTAACTTCAAGATTTAGAGAAGCAACGACGTAGTACGATGATTTTACTGTCTGTTTTTTTACTATCATGTGGCTAGTTTCTCAAGGATGTCCTAACGTCAGGATTTAGAGAAGCAATGATGTCTCATGATTGGTTTGGTTTCTCTAGTGGTTGGTCATGACAAAGTGACTAGGGGCAATTGTATTCCTTGTATGATTCATGATCATCCTTGTCTGCGACTGTTGATCTACGTGATGGTTCGACCGTGCACACTATTGATCTACATCATATCATAGTGTTTTTCGGCCATCATGACATTTTTGCCCAATGATGATTAAAGAGCAACAACTAGGATAGCACTATAGAAAATATTTGAAGGATTTTAATTTTCGCACTAACATGTATATCTTTCTTTGCACTAACATCAATCTTCGCCTTCTCTTCTCTTGTTCTCTAATGATATCTTGTGACATACAAAAAAAACAAAGTTGCATACATAATTACATGAGAATTTCATAAACACATCTCACATCTATATAAATCAAATACCATAATTCACATTTTCATAACGCTATCATTTACATTCATCCATCCCACATCATAAAACCATCATTTGCATCAACATATAAGCACCATAAATAAACATTTACATTAGCATATAAGAA
Source organism: Sequoiadendron giganteum (assembly GCA_007115665.2). Lineage (NCBI taxonomy): Eukaryota > Viridiplantae > Streptophyta > Pinopsida > Cupressales > Cupressaceae > Sequoiadendron > Sequoiadendron giganteum. The sequence continues at coordinate 585,642,422 of CM021102.1, forward strand.
TCACATCATCATCACATTATACAATGCATACATACGTAACCACAGCCATAATTGCATTCATAAACATAAGCATAATTTCCATACACCTCATAGCATCATAAAAGCATCACATAGGATCTAAAATACCATAACACATAACATCATATAGGCCACATCGAAACTTCATCGCATATATATATATAATCTCAAAAAAATGTCATGTCCCAGGATAGATCCGTATGATATCCCAAAAATGGAGCTCACAGGCTCGAACATCAAAATATACAAGTGTCTAAAAATCAGTCCTATGAAGGCCCTCCTCCATCCCGTGGAGGTGAACTGCAAGGTAGTCGTGGTTGACCCATCAAGTGAAATGTGACCTGAATAGGCGTCTTGTCCTGTGTCTCACTTTGAGGTCTCGTAGGATCAGTAACAAGAGGTTGGCTCTACTCTTCCTGGTGTCTTGATGACACTGATTTGTGCCCATGCAACCTGTGGCTATGGCTTGATGAATGCCTATGAGATTTGTGTGACCTGTGGCCCGATGACTGACCTGATGAAGTAAACCCCCCAACACTGGTATGACTACTGCTATGTGATCTGTTGTTGTTGTGTTTTCGACTGCCACTTCCTGTCCTACTGTAGGATCGGGACAATCCTGGATCTCGTCTCTCTAGGGGAACCGCCTACTCATATAGCAGCATGTACCGCCCCCTACTTTCTACCATCCTGGCCAGCTCCCTGGCCATGTCTCCTATCGGCCCTGAGCATAACTCTGCAAACTCAGTGACCCATCGATCTGACTCATGTCGTCGAATAACAGCCTGATCCCTCTCCACCCGGGTGACCTCTAACTTCATTGCCAAGGCCTTGTTCTGAGACAAGGCCGCATCGAGTCTGCTCTGAAGATCCGCGATCCTCTGATCAATAGTAGCATCGACAGGAAAAATGGGTGATTTTTCACCCTCATCATCCCTGAAAATCATCCGCTCCCGTAGTCTCTGGTCTGCCTCATCCTCCTCCTTCTCCTCCTCCTCGTCTCTCTCCTCATCCCTCTCCTCCTCGGCCTGGATCTCCTCCACATCTATATCAAGAGGATGTCCCCTGACAAGAGGATCCTCCTTTTCCCTCTCCTCCGCCCTCACCTCTGCCTCCTCATCTCCACCCCTGACCTCCTCCTTAACCCTCACCTCCACCTCCTCCTCACCCCCTTTGATCTCCTCCTCTACCTCCTGCTCAGCAAGCATCTCTCTCTCCTTACCCTCCTCTCGAATGGGTGACAATGGTGCACCTCCCACTCTCCTCCTAACTCTCCTGGGCTACCTCCACCCTCTATCATCCCTCCTCCTCCTCACACCCCTCCCATCTCCTCCATCCCTTCCCCCTCCACCACCCCCATCATCTCCCCCACCTCGGCCTTTGTCTCCTCTGCCTCTGTTTCCCTTGCCTCCATCTCTCCCCCTGGCCCATCTTCCATCTCTACCTCCATCCCTGCCACTCCGGCCTCTCCTCAGTACCCATGGAATAACTGACCTTTGATCTATAGGTGGCGGACCATCTGGATCTATCAAAGGCATAGGCCTGTGAATCTGCCACCAGGCGTCGAACTTGGCAGATGTCCCTGGATCTGCTGAACCCCCTCTCCACATCCATTGAACTGCAACTAGACCATCAACCTGTTGCTCAGCCACTGTCAGTGATATGGGTGGCCCCCACACGGTCTCCTTGGAAGATCGTGCATACTCTGTCATGCTTACTGGCACATCCTGCTACTCTTTGAACTATTGTAGTACCCGTTGGGGTAGGTACATCTCTATGATATGCTGACTCTGCACTGTACGACCGATCAGGTATCTAAACTGTATGCATAATGATAGATCGCCATCCTCATCTGGCCACTGGGCACAATCTCTATAAGGCCTCCAGACAAAGCTAATCATGGTGTCAATCATGTGACACTAATAACCAATATCCTCCATGCGAGTCTGACTAATTGAACTCGCATATAGGTAGATGTATGGCATCCCATCGCCTAGCTACTGCATTTGTACTGGTGGTCGAAAGATGAGAATGCGCTCCCATACCCATATCATCAGAAGGGTAGTCCTGCAGTTGATACTATGGCCCTGATGATAGACAAATTCATGCAGCTGATGGTATAGCATGGCCAGCAAACAAGGCCCCCAAGCAAAAATGGTCCTCTATCCCCGCATACGAACAAGTACATCCCCCCATCCAATGGGAAATCCATGACCACGGCGATCTGGAATCAGTAATCCAGCAATCAATGTCATCAGCATAGCATCCCACCGAGGAAACCGGTCGGCTACAACATCCCAACCTATCTCATACCCATCCATACCCAACTAGTCACCACCGACATCCTCATACATATCTAGTAGGGCTTGTCGCCCTCGGTGTGGGTCATATACAACCCTCTCTCTGCGGATCGGTATACACAGAATACGGTGCACATCCTCTAAGGTGATCGTCGCCTCTCCTGTAGACAGATGAAGCGAGTAGGTCTCAGAGTGCCATCTCTCACACAGAGCTGTTAGCAAACCCCTATTTGCCCGAATAATGGGCATGTAGGTAACGTAGTACAAGCCCAATGACATCAGGTGTTGTCTCTCCCTATCACTCAAACGATCTTTCAAGGCGTATGTCGTTGGCCTAAACTCGTGTGTGTAAATCGGCACCAATCGCATCTGCACATACGGAAACATGAGTTAGCGCCCACGGGTTAGCATTACTGAAATCAAAATGCATCTGAAACTAAAGCGAACAAAAGTCAACTCTGGTCAACTGCAATTGTGTCACGTTGACTGCAAATGCATCACAATTAATCAATTGCGGCTCTGCACATGGCAATTGCGTCACATTTTTTCAAATGTGTCATTTTATTTAGCAATTGTGCGTCTTAACAACTTTTGCGTCGCCATACATGCAATCGCGTCGCGGTTTCTCAATTGTGTCATTCAACCTGGCAATCATGTCACAACAGTGCAAATGTGTCATGGATCGCCTCAATTGTGTCGCAATCTGGTAATTACATCATTTCCCCAAGAAAATACGCAACTTAACAAGAAAACCTAGCTACCCCAGGCACTTGTGTCGTGACGCAAAAAAATGCGTTGAATGCGAATGCATTTGCGGCTTACGCGACAGCATTTGCGTTGCAACGCATTTGTTCAATCCCCCTAAAACCCTCATAAATGCGTTAAAATTAAAAATTGACAAGTTGGATAGAGTACTTACCGGTGCCTCTACGCCCTCGGGTCGTTGAAAAGTCTGCACGCGATATACATGGTGGGTAGTCACTGGAATCACCATCATCTCTCTGAGCTCTGATATTTGAAATTTCTATATAGCAAATGACCAAATGACACTTGATTTTGCCTTTTCAACCTATTTATAGGCTGAAAATTAGGGTTTTGACCTGGTAGGTCTGTATTGGAGGCTAATTTGACTGCCTTTAACTGGCATGTTCGCTGACTTAACGTCCTTTGTTCTCAAAATCACTCGCGTCGTTATTTGTCTGGTCATTAACTTAGATAGTCGGGATATTTTTCCAAAAAAAATTTACCCCGGGTCGAAATTCAAAAATTTTCCCGAGGGGGCATAGGCACTTCGTACCTTCACTGGGGCATATTCTAGACTTGTTTTCTTTGCCATAATGTGATAAAATGCATTATGACAAAGAGGGGAAAATGTAGACACATAAAAATAACCAAGGCCTACAAGCAACATTTTACCACCTTTCGTCCTAACATGATTATGACATTGTAATTATGTTTCTAACCCACATTCAACTATTAATTAAATAATTTATAATTATTTAATTAATTCTGGATCTTTCATTCTTCATGATTATTAAATAAATAAATCTTATTTATTTATTTAATGTGTCACTAATTATCAAAGTCGTCTTATAATTAAATAAAGTCTCATTTATTTAATTAATCCTTATCATTAATATCCTCCTGATTATTAAATAAATATATTTTAATATATTGATTTAATATGTCACTAATTCCTAAATATTTGCTTACTTAAATAGATTCATTAATTTATTTAATTAATTAACTACTTCTAAATTAAATAATTATTCTTAATTATTTAATTGTTGTATATGACACTTCTTTATTTTTAAATAAAATAATTTATTTAAAAATGTCTCACATAGTTAACTCATTCTGCTTTTAGTAATTAATTTCAAAAATCAATTACTTATTATCTCACAAATCCATATTTTGAATTAATTTAATTCAAAATGGAAATATTCTTCTAAAAATCAAGTAATTGCTAAAATTATTGATTTTCTAAAATCTCATCCTCTTATCTCTTGATTTTTACTAATTTCATCTCAATGTCACGTTTATTCACCACCATTGATTTAATTTCTTAAATTAAATCTTGTCCACACACTTGGGGATTGTTGCCCTAACCCTAATTGAGAGTTGTCACTTTGAATCTTGACCTTCGATTCTAGAGCATTTCTCAATCTCTCATCTCATCCGCCCGTTCAAGATTGCATTTTCTATAAAATGACAATCTTGATCTCATTTTTGGGATCTCTTATTATTTTTGGTAATCTCATTATTGTCATCTCTTATTATCATATCATCTTTAGGCTTATCAATAACTTGCATACTAGAATCAAATTTCTATTTTGCTTAGAGTTTTTAAGAGAAATCCTTCAAAGTTCAGCTTAGGACTAGACATTTTAGAGTTTGCTCACATACACAATCTGAGGGCATCCATTATCACAACAAGCTTGAAGAGGTACAATGGAAGTGAATCATGGAGGAGAGAAGATTGGGTGAAATTATTCTAGTTTCATTCGTTTTCCTTTTATCTCTAATGTATTTCATTGTTTGTTGGATTTGATTTAATATATGTATGCATTATTAGACTAACAATCTATTTTGCAGAAAATATCCTTCATTACAGGTAGGAGCACCCACATATCATCAAATCAACCATCTTTGAGCACAACTACCATAACTTGGTACAACAAGGGTTGGTATTGGTGAGCTATTTGTATGTTTTTACAATGTCTTGCTAACTCTAATGCTTAATTGAAGTTTTGCATTTATTGTGAGTAGAATAGGTTAATTTAGTTTAACTTGTTCTAGTTTGCTCCAATTTATATATGTACACATGTGGTTTTCAATCAAAAAAGATATTTTTAGCAAAGTTATTAAGGTGTATTGTATTCCTTTGTGTTTCATATAATTCTCCACCAAAAGATGATTTTTTTTATATTTGGGTAACTAAACTTTTATTATCTAATATTTATCACCCCTTTTTTCCTAAAGCTTTAGTTTTAAAGTTCCTTCAATTTTACCATTTAGTGTGCAAAATTGTGCTTTGAACTCCCACTTGGCCATTTGCTACTTTTTAGTCTGATATAACTTTGTTTATATTCTTTCAATTCTATTTTTTTAAATTCCTCATAAGATATGCCATCAAAAGAAACCAATCTCTTTCACTCTTTGATGCACCAAATAATAGATTAATATTTTTTTGTTATACAAATAATAGATTAAATGTTTTTTGTTATAGATGAGAGTTGCAATTGATATTATTTATTAACATTTAACATATATCCATTTAAATCATAATTTAATTTTACAAATTGTAATAATAAGAACATCTTCATTTAAATGTTGTTCTTCATTAAAATTAGCTAATCTTGTTACATAAAATCAATCACCAATCTAGAATAGGGACTCCAATGCATTACGACTCTTGTTGTAATAAATAATATAACATAGGTCAAGATATAAGCTTCTTTAGGAGGAAAAAAACTAACTTATGATGTTTATAGTATTATTTTATTAATAAAGATATCACCATCTATAATACATTTAAAGAGAATATATCTTTCAAGGCAAAAATTATAAACACTTGAACATAATTTAGCTATTTTGAAGGTATAAATTTCTGCACTCTTCTAGTAATATAAGAATGTTGAAAGTGGGATTTTCTATAATCATTCATTAGTTCATTAAATTTATTAATGTTGGTGAAATTTTTCTTGAGTAAGAATTTTTTTTTTTAAATTGAACTTAAATTTATTAATGTTGATGGAATATTTTTTTCTTTCATATTTGAGAAAAATATGAATTATTATTTTTGAATTAATTAGTGATATAAGATTATTCTTACATTTTTATTTGTTTGGTTATTATTAGGTCATTTCCAGTATATTTATTTCAAATAGTTTTTAGCTTAATCCTTCCTATTTATAATTTGGGTTTGCATAATTCAAGATAACTAATTTCAAGATCTCCTCCAAATTCATAAACACACAAACCTCAACAAAATCTAACTTGACTTATGACAAAATCATTGTAATATAGGAAAAAAGAATTGTGGATCTTCAACCATGCCTAAGAATTGGAAATGCTTTCTATTTAAGAAACCAAAAGTTTATTGAACATGTTACATGGTATAATTCATAAAATTTTATGAAAGAAATGAAATTGAGGAACCAAAAACATGACTATGGTCTCAACAAAAAAAATTGCGAGTTTGAAATATTAGGAGACATTAAGATGCTAACTTGGTTGAAAACATTTTGTTCTATTGAACAGATTGAAACTTTGATAAACATGGTGGGTAATATGATTCAAGGCACTTCAATTAGGGACATGAACTCAAGGGAGTATAAAAGACAATTAAAGACTCAAGAGAACAAATTTTGTGTGAACTTAGAATTCTAACACCGTCAAGTGTAAGCTTGGTTTAGAAATTTCTAGCTTTATTAAAAATAATAAGAGATTTTAAAAAAAAAAATTTATGGAGGTCATCAAGATTTGATGAACAAGGTTCCACAAAGAAAATAAAAGCAATTAATTTTCATCTCAAATTCATAAATTATTTCTTCTTTAACAAAATCATTAATTATTTTCTTTGGCAATTCATGTTATTATGGAGGACCTTTTGGATGAATTGAGTGTTTCTAATAATTTACCCTTGATTCAAATGGGATATTGAAGTGTCACATTAAATCTGAAATAAAAACTTATTTTAGTTTAATTGTTTTTATAAATTGACATTGTTTCTATTTTTTTCTATTTTTCAACTATATTATCTTCCATGATGAACAAGTATTTATTTTTATTCCAAATTAATAAATGACTCATATTACATATATGTCAAATTATATCTACAAACTCCATATATATATATACAAATACTTCAAAACTATATATCAAATACTCCATGAATGTATACTGGACAAATGTTCCAATACTTCACAAATCATTTCAAGTAACTCATACATATAAGATACTTCATAAATGCATACAAAATACTTCACTAATACATATATACATCACAAAATGAATCATGCACTGAAATTTATGTCGTCCCAAATAGACCCAAAAAATGTAATATTTTTCAATTTTAACATGAAAATGCTTAATATTCAAATGAGACAAAATTAATATATTTAAAATATTAATTTGACCATCATTCTTAAAATAACACATTTTGTAACTGCCAAAAATTTAGCAATCCTTGATGTTGCCCACATTATTTTTAATTTTTTAAATAATCTTTAATTTCACAGAAACTAAATATAATATTAACATGGTACACGTGTCAAATAATTTAAAAGACACGTTATTTTCTCATTTATGCCTAGGCGTTTTCCCTGTTCTGCCTCAATTTTAGCAAAGAAATTTGAATAACTTCACAGTTAAATCTAAACCAGGTATAATCCGTTACAGCGGCCAATGTAAAGCGGAAGAAACAAGGATTTTATGCAGTTGCACCGAACTAATTCCAAGCTTGTACTTTTCTTCTTCATTCAATTCCGCTAAATTCAAAAGAAAATCTGAGCTCTGCTGACAAATCCCTTGTACAGACATTTCCATTGTTTTTCTTACTAAGGATAATCATATGAATGAGGTCGTTACGATTTTCAATGGTACAGTGACACGTTGAAATGTAGGTATCTTACGTTGTGCTTTTCTGTTTCAGTTACGATCTTTTTAGATAGATCTTTTGTATACGGGAACTTGTAATCTAGTTAGTATTTCTTTAATTTATTTCAGAGATTGTTAAGAGAAGATTGCAGAATCAATGGAGGGGCATTGGAGCTTTACATCTGTAGTTTTTGGCTGTTGGACTTTGTATCGTCTTAATCTGAGTTCCTTCCCCTGGGCGTTTCATTCGCCCTTTACAGTTACACAATTGAATGCTTCCGACTAAATTCCCTACGCTGTCATTAACACATTACAGTATATATGAGACTAATGCCGCCAACTGCCCAGAAAGCAATCGGATGACGATCCTGTTGAGGAATGTCAAATGAGGAAATGTAAGCTTTTTAAATATTTATACAGTCAAGAAAAAAGAAGCCCTGAATCGCCTAGTTAACAGATTGCAAGAAATTGTTTAAATTTAATTGCAGATGAAGAGGCGCGTGATTTTGAAGGTGGAAATAGAGCTAAGACGGGCAAAGGCCACCATACTGAAAGCTGGCCACTCCATAATGGAAATGCCACGCACCAGACATCAGGCTACTTTCTCCACGGCAGCATTTACAGATATGACATCATATTCCAGCGGTATGAGTTCCAATCACCTCCCCTACTCTTATTTTAAAAAAGAATATTTTCATTTACAGCCATCCGGATTTAAGGGAGAGGGAGTATAAATAATCAAATTTGTCTCCTCAAGCCATTTGGTTTTGTGAAAAGTTTTTCCTTTTTTCTTTTAAACCTCTTTAGTCAGAAAACTCGGCGACTTGTGTCAATTATTCGCTATCTTCCTCCCCTTAATGAGGCTTCTGCATTCCATGCGCAATGCAACATGCGTGCCTTTCATCCTCAAATTTTCCTTGCATTCTTTTCATGTTCCGTAATTTACTGGCAGAATTTTTATTTAAAACCATGAGATTTCTACAGAATTTTATTTAAAACCATGAGATTTTTACAGAATTTTTATAAACCATGAGATTTCATTTGATATGATATAAAATGTTGATGTTAAAATTTCCACGCAGTCAAGTCCAAAAGAAAATCTACATAATATGTGCTCGGTTTTCTGAAGTAGTAATGCTTTTTAATGTTTTGTTCTTCAAAAGTTATGCTGAAAATCTACATAATATGTCAAATCCAAAAGAAAATCTACATAATATGTGCTCGGTTTTCTGAAGTAGTAATGCTTTTTACTGTTTTGTTCTTCAAAAAGTTATGCTGAAATAGAGAAAGTATTCAAGATATTTACATATAGAGCGAGAAACGCCTTTGGTGCACCGCAGGCCGTGTAAAGACATATAATCCAGGGATGGAAAGTTCATTGACGAGCTTGACCTGGGGAACTCAATCCTCACATCGAAACCCCGTGAAGTCCGTTTATTTTCCTTCCCTTCAGCGTAGTATTGATGGCGAGTCACATTTACAAAAAAAAACCTATGATTTGACGCCCATGAAACGGTTTGTGAGTGATTACATCGATTTGATTTCCAAAAAAATATCCCTTCTGGAACCCTAGCTTTCCCAAAAAAAATTAAAACAACCAAAGCTGAAAATCTCTGCCTGAGACAACAAGCTTTGAAATCAAAGCATCTTAGTATATTTTTATTTTGGCAGTTCATTCTTGATGTTTTTGGTTAATTAAATTAGTGCTAATTATATGGTTTCTTTAAGTTAATCAGTATTAAGAATTAGGTTGGATTTTTTTTTATGTATTTCTTTTTATATTTTAAAATGTGTTTCATTTGTTTTAGATAGATCATGAAAGAGAATAATCTGGCACTTGTTTAGTGACATATTTTAGATTTTTGATGGTTACAATAAATGGTTGTAGTTGTAAAGTCAAAAAAAATTATTGAAGGATATTTTGAGTGTCATTCTAATATGTACGAAAAGGGGTGATTAGTTGGTAGCATTACTGAATTTGATATGGACATTAAAATCTGTAATTTTTGTTGTATTTGGATAAATTGTCGGAAGTCTATATCTAATCAATCTTATGACGATATGACTATATGTTACTTTTTGACATGACAAACATCTGTAATTATAGTTACTTTTGTTATAGTAGATTGCTAGATAATCACTATTGGGTTGGAAATTCTTGTCATAAGCTCAAGGTCAATCTTAAATAGTAAGGTTTGTAGATTTTCAACAAGTGTTTGGTTGTACATATTTGTCTTTTTTTTAATAGTTAAATTTGACAAGATCGTCTATTCTATAATGCATGGCATTAAGGTGAAAGTCCTCCATTTGATTTGTTTGCTCCTCATACTAACATCATTGTTGGTTTTGTTCCATGCCTTGTGGGCAACCTTCTCTAAATTACTATATTATCATTTAATGTAGTGAAAGTTCCTAAATAAAGACAGTTTTAGAACTGATTGGCATATCCAACTTATCGAAGATTTTTAAAAATCAATCAATCAAATAATTTTCTTTCGGTTTAAAATTTTCATTATTAAAAAAAATAAAATTCAATGTTCTAAATCTAAATTTATTTTAAATTTTAATTTAATTTCAATTTCAAAATTACTATATTCAATCATTTGACCTCTTCCAAAATCTCATTGATAGTTAATTTGAATTGTGGATTCTTTTTAATTTGACCTCTTCCAAAATTTCATTTTATTTATTTTTAGTTAATTTGAATCATGGAGAAAAATTATATGCGTAAGAAATCCTCTACCACAAAAAAAAAAGATGACCAAGTTGAAATGAAAGCTCTCAAAGATGTTGGAGATAAGAATTGTAAGAAATATAAGTAAAGTAGTAAGACCTACAAGACTTGCTTATTTAATATTCTTGAAGCAAGTGCACCTAATATTGGTATTTCTTGCAAGGCCATGGCGATTATAAACAAATTTTAAAATGACATCTTTGAAGAACTTCTAGGGGTCAACCCACAAAAATGGTTTACCATTGGAGTGAGGAAGAAAAAGCTGAAAAAAATGACCCCATGCCAAAAAAAATCATTTTTGGGGTTCGAATGAACTAGGGTTTGAGCGAACCCATTCAATTAACTTCCCACCATTCCAAAAAAAGGAAACCCTTTTTGAAAGGGGGTTCGAATGAACCCTGTTTCCCGAACCCCTAGGGGTTTGTGTTAGAGTAATAAGTTATTATACTTAATTAATTTAATCATACTGATTCATTAATTAAGTCACTTATTCCTTTAGGTTGCTTAAACTAAATTTAGGCACATTAATAATTATTTATTAATTATTAAGTGTCCACACTAGGGTTTCCTAATTTTAGGTTTTCTTGATCTCCTCATAAGGATTGATCACATTGTAATTATCAGATTATTCAATAATATTATTCCGGTTTTAGCTTGCACACATTTGCTTTGAGGGTTTACAGAACATCTTTTGTTGGTTGTTATGAATATCTGTTGCATGTGACAGGTGATTGCATGCAGTTGATTCTTGGGGACAGTGAGGTTGAGATTTATCAAACTTTTACATGGTATCAGAGCTCCAGACCTGCGGCTACATATTCGTGATTTGAAGATATTCTCTCACAGCATTTTTTTCTATGCAAGGGTTTCAAGCCAAACTGTTTTTTTTGTGCATCTGGGGGTAGGCATATTTTTTGTGCATTTTTGGGAAAAACGGACGTCGCCATCGTGTTCAAGACACCCTAAAACCTTAGAAACACCTTTCGTTTCATCGATTTTGGACCTGTTGAAAAAAAAAATTGCCAAGGAAGTCGTACAGCCTCCACAGCATGCAGATCGAGGCAAAAAATTACGAAAATCGAAAAAAAAATTTTTAAGAAAAAACAAAAAACAAGCGAGCAAATTTGCGCGGCTAGTTATACATCCACCCGCTGCCCAGCACCACCCGGCGGTCACCTGTATGCCGCCCACCACCAGCGGCCACCACCCACCCACCACCGCCGCTCCATACCCGCCAACCACCCGCAGGCTCAAGTTTAAGCCCCCGGTCCCTTCAGCAACCGGGTGCTTTCTGCTAGGTCTTCAGCCCCCAGCGTCGAGCAGGTGGTCACATCTGTGACCAAGAGCTACAGATTTAGCCCCCAAGCGTCGGCAACCAGTCACATGCAGAATTGAGGGCCAAAGCGAAGGTGCTACTTTTTTGCCCCTGTTTAGTGGTGGAAGTGCCTTTTTATAGGTCTTTTTTCTCATTTCTCATAACCTAGGCAAACGGAGGTCTTCTTTCACAAACGAACTATCGTCGGAAAGCTAGTTCAACGAACTTCATAGTGGTGGAGGTTATAATTTTTAATTTTTCTGTTTTGGTGTCTTTTTCGCCTATCAAAGCCAGAAGTTGTTGTTTTCACTCCGGAAGGCATAACTTTTGCGTCTGGACTCCGTTTTTCGAAAACAAATAGGCATTGGAAAGCTGGTTCAATTCTCTACACAGATCTTAGACCTATTTTTTCAGATTTTTTTACCAGGTATCTGATATTACTGTTTGATCTCAGCCTTTAGTTTTTCAATTATTTTCTTGGGAAGCGTGCAATCAAGGCATTTTTTTTAGATCAACGAGCATTGTTTTTTATTTGAGAGTATATATTGTTGTTTTATGTCATGGATACACATAATATTGCACCCCTTACTCCATTCAACTATTTTGGTTGGAAAAAACAAATGGAGATTCACTTGAAACAGAAAGGGTTGTACAGGGTAACCATGGGCACATAAATTGAACCTACAGGTGTTGCTGAAAAGAGAAAGTGGTTTAATAGGTGTGATGAAACTTATGCTACATTATTTCTATCTCTTTCTTCTGAACTTCTTTTTCACATTGAGTCTTGCACTACACCCCATGAGGTTTGGACTACTTTGCAGTCTTTGTTTGGGAAGCAGGATACTATGAGAGGGTTTCAGTTAGGGAATGAGCTTATTAGCTTAAATCCTAGGGATTTTGACAGCATCCAGGAGTTTTTCACCAAACTCAAGTCTCTTAGATTGCAATTGTCACAGTGTGGTGTTCAAAAGGAAGACTCTCAAATGATATTGTCCATTCTTTCTAAGCTTGGACCAAATTATTCAAAAAAAAAATCTACCTTTTATGCTACTAGGGATGCACTTGGTACTAGATTTACTATGTCTTCTTTTGATGATTTTTCATCTTCTCTCACTCGAGAGCAGGCCAAGTGGGCCAATATGGGCAAGTTGAAGCCCTTTTCATCACAGACACTCATTGCATCACATGAGCCCGTAGATCAGAAGGCTTCTACAGGAAAAGGAAAGAAACAAAAACAAAAGGATTCCAAATCTCATGAGCAATAGGAGTCCTCAAATTCATCATCCTCTTCTAAGGGGAAATCATTTAGGAAGGAGAAGGGCCCATGTGCATATTGCAAGAGAGAAGGACATGCAGAAGATAATTGCTACAAGGAGTGTTGTTGTTTCTTAGATCAGATTAATTAATGAAAGCACTTAATAGAATTGCAACACATAAGACAATGAACACACAAAGATACCCTCGGAAAACCCTCCTCTTAAGGGAGAAAAACCCAACAATTGAATCTCTTATATATGGTAGAACAATGGCAGAAATCTGCTTACAATTTAGGCCCAACAATGGTCAGCAATGGATACAACAAAGTTGCACCTCTCCTAGATGCACTAGATACAAATGAATATCTTTCTTCCTTGAAATCGGATCTGCTGCTATGAAAGGCGAATTCTGCTCTGCTCTTCTAAATGCAAACTTGCTTGTATGAATTTGATGATACAATGATAAATAAGACCTTGTATTTATACAAGTGTGGCGCCTCTTCAACATAGGTCGTCCCACATAATAAATATAATAAACATGATAAGGTTGGCCCAAGTAATAACCAAAGGATGCGAGCAAGATAGGGTCGGTTATCTTCATTCATTAAATATTGTAATCATGAATTAAATAGTCGAAGGCTATTCATTTAATTCATGTACTTCTTCTTGTAAATTATGAGAAGGAAGTGCAGCCCTAAGCTGCTATAACATCAACACTCCCTCTCAGCTAGGGATGAACTTCCACCTACACAAGACACATCATATCAGAATGAAAACAAAATAGAATATCACCTCATCGTGATATCAACCATTATGGCTACCTCCATAGATGGTATGAACAAGAGCTCATCACTTAATGTGATGTTGTCACCTCAATGTGACTTTCACCATGGTTCCTCCAGAGGGTGATACACAAGCACAAATACATCATCACGGATTCCCTCACGTGATGTTGTCATGGATTCACACACATGACATCCACCATGGCTCTCCCAGAGGGTAGAAACAAGGGCTTTCACCTCAAATCTCTCTCAATAGAGAATTGCATTATCAAGGGATTTCACCTTGAACTTCTCTCAAAGAAGAACTCATTAAACAAAGGAACACTGATACTGAGACTCCCTCTCAGCTACGACTTCATTCTCCACCATATCAAGCTTGTTTCGAAAGTGCACAACCATTGTCCCAAAAAAAAAAAAAATGCTTGATGAGAATGACTGCCATTTGCTCATCAGTGTTGATATACCTCAGCTGAATATCTTCTCTCAATACCATATCTCTGATATAGTGGTATGCTTAGTTTCATCATGAAACACATGGAAAGACATAAAGCTTCTCAAAGCTTTGATTAACACAAAGGATAACAGTTGGCTTTAGTACTTGTTCAACCAATCTTGCAAGGAACTTTTGAAGCCATGAGCTACCACACAAACTGTAATGTACTTAGCCTCTTTTGTACTTAGTCCCACAGAAGACTGCATCCTATTGAACCAGGATATCATCGCAGGCCTCAACTGAAACAGCATCTAGAGAAACACAACCATCTTCTTTAGGTTCACTAGGCTCCCTCTAAATCTTCAATCTCTTGCATCAACCATTTGTCCTCATTGCCTGCAACGCTTGCCTTAGAGAGATGGTTTCCAATGCACTCCTCTGTAGAGATTCAAGGTTGTCCTCTTCGATCGCATCCTAGATCACTCTATTCTGAATAGGTTTGCGGAGCTACCAATCCAGGTTGACTTGACTTGAGCAATTTAGAACCCAACTACTGAAGAGGCACTTCAACAATTCGGCCTTGCAATACTACAACCCTTACTTATTCTCAGTGAGTTATAGAACTCCCTCTTAAGGTTAATTCTTCCTCTTCGAAAGGATGACTTCAGCTAGTCTTGAAAGCAATCTCTTACGCTTCTTGATTTATCCTGAAATCATTAACAAGAGATTACTAATAGTTCATGGAACTCAACTATCTCAAATAGACATACCATAACTAGGAGCATACATGATTGACTATCTCAATGTTATAGCAAGAATTAGCAACTACAAAAAAATTCATGAACATTATTCAATCATGTAATACTTATCTTATGGAATTCAAAATCTCCTGAGTAATAGATAATTAATTCATTAATCATGACATGTCTTTCTTTCAATTTCTCAAAAGAGCTAATCTCAACAAAACAAAAGACAATCTTCACAAATTAGCATGATCCTACTTGTAATGAATAAATCTGAAGACTCTTATCAGAGAGATCACTATTTACTAGAGAACCGCGATTTTGACTAAACACAAATCAAGGTCAGATTTGCACAACTTAGCAAACTGAATTTTAATCTAGAATAGTAAATACAATAAAAAACAAAGAATACTTATCTCTTAAATATTCTGAAGGGTGGACACCATATGATATGTTGATCTTGCACTTAGAGCAAACTTATGTAGCTATGTCTCATCTTCGCCACCTTCAGAAACAAAACTCAATAGCCTCGGCCTCCATTTAGCAATTTTCGGCCTTCACCAATGTTCACTGCAACCGCTCAAGTCCGTCATACTTTTGCGACTGGCTTCGAATGAAATCAGCTTTCATCAATTGCGTCTCCTCTCTTTATAACAGCCATGCTAACAAGTGCCTTTATCCAACAACAATTATATATAATATCGTTCTTTCTAGTGGCCTCATTGTCGACTTTGATTGATTGAAATGAGATCTGAAGGCTTGACATTGAGATCAGACGCACTGGCAAGTTCTTGAATGTCGTATTGGGAGCAATCATGATGGCATATCATCTATGATCGGGAAATCCTGAGAAGTTGCTACTTATTGGTAGTCGGCTATCGTGCATAACCTAGGTGTAAAGCTACAGGAGTCGTCTTCATTTCCTTAGCTCCTCTCTCCAACGCCTTCCTGAGATGTCTCTTGTCGGCAGTGAATCCATCCTGGCATTTCACCGAAAGGACCTTGCATTCTCTCCATCAGGAGCTACATGCCTTCTACCTTTCGTTCCTCTTGAACGCAGAAGTGTGTTCTCTCATTGTTGAGTCAAGCAAGGTGCAACTCCATTCTGGGAGAAATCATGATCTTCATTTGTCTTCAAGGTTGTCATATGCTTGGAATCAGATCGAGTTTGTGAGACTGATACCATGTTGTTGGAATTCGCAAATGACGAAGAACCGCTCGGCAAACACACAGATAGTGAGGAACTCCGATAAGACACGCACAAGATCCGGCGATGACACAGAGATAGTCGGGAGACAAAGACACCAAAGAAATGTTGATTAAGAATGCAAAGAGAATGCCCGACGTGGGAGACTGGGCCGGAGGTCACACGGGTATATAAAACATGAGCCAGTGATCACGACTTGCAGAAGATTCATGGAGGTGAATATTGGTCGAGTATGTACGCATTAAAGTTCCTGACGCAAATTAGAAAAAAAGAACAACCGATGATCACGAAGGAGACGAAGGAGATGAAGTCCGTTTCAAACACGATGACACCAGATTGCCGGAAAGGAATCCCATATCAACAGAAGTTGATAAGCATGACTAAATGCAGTATATTCTGTGTGATATACAGACAACGCCAGTGACTCAGTCCTGAGTGATGCGCAACTTCCACTCTACATATCTGATCGGATCTTCACACAAAACCCACTCTGATACCATGTTGTTGTTTCTTAGATCAGATTAATTAATGAAAGCACTTAATATAATTGCAACACATAAGACAATGAACACACAAAGATACCCTGGGAAAGCCCTCCTCTTGAGGGAGAAAAACCCAGCAATTGAATCTCTTATATACGGTAGAACAATGGCAGAAATCTACTTACAATTCAGGCCCAACAATGGCCAGCAATGGATACAACAAAGTTGCACCTCTCCTAGATGCACTAGATACAAATGAATATCTTTCTTCCTTGAAATCGGATCTGTTGCTATGAAAGGCGAATTCTATTCTGCTCTTCTAAATGCGAACTTGCTTGTATGAATTCGATGATACAATGATAAATAAGACCTTGTATTTATACAAGTGTGGCACCTCTTCAACATAGGTTGGCCCACATAATAAATATAATAAACATGATAAGGTCGGCCCAAGTAATAACCAAAGGATGCGAGCAAGATAGGGTCGGCTATCTTCATTCATTAAATATTGTAATCATGAATTAAATAGCCGAAGGCTATTCATTTAATTCATGTACTTCTTCTTGTAAATTATGCGAAGGAAGTGCAGCCCTAAGCTTCTATAACATCAACAAGAAGGATATTGATGAGCTGAAGAATCTTCTTCAAAAACATTAGATTGATTTGCCTTCTAGGATGTTTGCATCATCTCCTTCCCCTCCTCCTTCTTCAGTGCAGCATGATAGGGGCACAACCAGTTTACATACTTCATCAGATATGAAGGGGCATGCTCTTTATGCTTCTTCGAGTCTTGGATTAGGGAGATGGCTTCTAGATTCAGGAGTATCTCATCATATGGCTTCTACACAGACTATGTTCACTTCCTTTGAGTCTCACACTATGTCTCCTATTTTGATGGGAATCAATACATACATGAGTGTTATAGGGAATGGGTCTATTAGTTTTGGGGACAACACTTTTCAAGATGTCTTGTGTGTTCCTCATCTAACGAACAACCTTCTTTCTATATATCAGATCACACATGGAGGCAATGGGAGGTCTGTGGAGTTCACACTTGATTCAGTTATCATCAAAGACTTGGAGAGTAGAGCAGTTATTGCTATTGGGGTGGTGGATCACTCATCTCGGTTGTATTCCTTTGCATATTTTTCTACTAATGGTGCTTATGTTTCTACAACTGTTCATCACACTTATAGTGTGAATCATCATTCAGAGGAGACATTTGGCTACTTGAACATTAGAGTTCTCACTTCAGATCCTTCTCTTGAGCCATCCATTCCATCTCCTTCACCTACTGTTGCAGTTGTTGATACTTCTATGACTCCATATGTGGGTTCTTTCGTTTCAGTGCAGTAGGATTCAGTTGATCATCCATCTTTGGAGGTTCCTATTTAGTCTTCACCCACTTTGACTTCTTCATTTGTTGAGGTCACACCTACTTTTGTGGAGACATCATGGGCTACACCTACTTCACCTTCAGAGATTGCTTTCATTCCGCCTCTTCCCTCTCACTTCATTCAGGAGATGCAGTTTCTTCAATTCTTTTGGGGCTACTTTATTCTAGGGGGGGGGGATCTGTGGTCTCTTTCTTCCTCTCTTATGGGGGGGTTCTTTCATGTATCTTTGTGATGGATGGTGTCCTTGGGGGTCTTATGGAGTCCTCCATCTTTCATCACTTAGTTTCTCTTTGCATTTTATTTTGGGGAGGAGTTTTGTTCCCACTGGGTTTTCTCCTTTACCCCGTTTAGTTTAGTTTACATTGCATTTGTACTTGGGTACCCGATTAGGCCTTTGTTGTCAGGACCCATCTTTGCTTTCATGCATCTTTTTTCTAGTGTTTTAGCTACTCCCTAAGTTCATCTTAAGGGGGGGTGTTAGAGTAATAAGTTATTATACTTAATTAATTAAGTCACTTATTCCTTTAGGTAAGCTAAACTTAGGCACATTAATAATTATTTATTAATTATTAAGTGTGCACACTAGGGTTTCCTAATTTTAGGTTTTCTTGATCTCCTCATAAGGATTGATCACATTGTAATTATCAAATTATTCAATAATATTATTCTGGTTTTAGGTTGCACACATTTGCTCTGAGGGTTTACAGAACATCTCTTGTTGGTTGTTCTGAATATTTGTTGCATGTGACAGGTGATTGCATGCAGGTGATTCTTGGGGACTGTGAGGTTGAGATTTATCAACCTTTTACAGTTCGCTCAAACCCCCCATTTCCCTCCTTTTCCCCCTTAGATGGTAAAAATGTTCATAATTTTACGCTCTGAAGTTCAGGTTGAGGAAAAAAATGGAGACCTCAGAAACCCAACTAGATGATGGTAATCATTGAAACGAACTATCTAACGAATATAATTTTAATATGTTTTGGTTTTATTATGTATTTAATTTTTTAGTTTTATTAAACATAGGTTTTTCACCAAAAATCAAGCTCTTTGTTCTGCACATGTAGAAAAATAGCAGATTATCAAAAAAATTTAAAAATATGTTCAGGTTGGGTATTGATGTCCTTGATCCATTAAAAAAAATGAATTTTGATACATACAGAAAAAATTATATTGTATACAGTCCGCCTATGTCTGAATTGTAATTGGTTTGACTTCTAAACTTGATGAAGGAAAAAATATTTAATAAAACACTATAAAACCAAATGAAAGTGCTAGATAGCATAGTTACAAATCTAAATTCGAAAAAAAAAAAGAATTTTATCCTTCATAGAAAAAAAGTTATGGTGTATAGGGTGAACATCACTCCTTAAAAATGTTGTTTTAAAAAAAAAAGCTAGTTTTCAAAGAAGCTGGAAAAAAAAAAGTGCAATCTGATTCCAAAAATTTTGAAAAAAAATATTTAGAATTTATAGACAAATGTCACAAATCACTAGTTTGCATCATCTTCAAATTCCTCACGATTTAGCCGCTATAGGAGCTCGAAAGTGAAGATTTTGTTTTAAAAAATTAGTTTTGTGTTTAATTTGCCCAAAAATTGTAAACCAGTATTGTGGGATCACCCCTAGGGAGACAACTAATTTTGCATGATATAACAAGCACATCATTAATAAAGAAAACCTAATAACCTTGTTCACGATGGCAAGATATTACAATATAACACTATAAAAGGCTAATAATGTAAGTGAAATTTGGGAAATTGTAAGATGGAAGCCCTATGTAAAACTAGCCATGCGGTTGTGAGAGCCAAAACCCAATCAATCTTGCATGCAAAAATTGCTAAGCTTGAAAAGGGAATCATAAGGATGATTGTTGGAGGTGTATAAATTTAGACGCAATGCTATCTACAATTAGAAAGCATTAGAAAATGCTTTGTTTTGGCTATCAAACAAAGTTATATGATTGTATGATCAAGGGATGTTAGCACAACTATGCAATATCTATGCAACTATGTTTTGCATTAAGAATAAGAAAATACAAAAGCATCAAAATGAACATGAATACAATAACATAAATGAACACAATAATTTTTGACATTTCAATCACAAAAAAAACTACAAAAATGGTCCAAATTACATCCTAAAACATAAGACAAAATATGCTTTCTATTTAAAATATATATTTTAGGGAATGACGAAAAATGTAAACAGACAATGACATGTACAAAATTTAAATTTTTAAAGGTTTGCTATCTCCTTAAATGAAATAAAAAAATAATAATAATAATGAATTTGAAAAACTTGAAATTCATTTGATATGTTGAAAACTAAAATAATAGATCAATGTATTCTACCATTATAAATTACTTGCCTATATTATAGATTATCTTTATGTGTAATTTTTTTCTTTATTTGAAGAATTGTGGAGTTTTGACTTTCCCACACTACTATATAGAGTTGGATAAAAAATACTAAAGAAACAAAAGGCTTGTACAAAATTGACATATCATTAAAAGGATTTTAAAATATATATTTTAATTTCAAATGTAAGTTTGTTTTTTAAAAGATAAGCATCATTTACAGGGTGATGTACCTTTTACACAGAGAGCCTCTAGGGCCAAAAGAAAGCATAGTTCAAACAAAACTTGAACTAGAAGAACCAACAGAAACAGTTGACCGGCACTTGTAGAAGCAACTGACAGATAGTTGTCAAATAACACTAGAAACCTCAAGAACAGAGAGAGCAACACTGGTACTCAAGGCCCTAGGCCTCGAAACAGAACAAGGGAGTCCCTTTTTCCTTCTTAGCACAACAGACCAGTCATCTGTCGAGTGAGGAGAGAGAAGCGGATCCACAGTCTCCACCAAGGGCAAGGAGCCATCGTGCAGGGGAGATGGTTGTATAGGAGAGTAGACAAGATCAGACGAAGGATCAACAGAGGCAACCTGCATGGTTTGACCAGGCTCAAACAGGACAACGTCAACATCAACAGAACGAGCCAACAAGGGCTCCTCAGACGGGACAATGTCAGCATCAGTAGAACGAGCCAGCAAGGGCTCCTCAAAAGGGATAGTCGAAATACGAGCTGAGCAAGAATCGAGCTCACGAGAAGACAAAGGAGAGGCATCTTCTATAGCAACAAGAGTAGAACCCACTGTAAGATGCTCCAATAGAGCATATTTTCACCAAGTAGTAGTGCCCTTTCTGTGGGCAAGTGGGCAACCGAAGGCCAAATGACCCATAGAGAAACATCTCCTACACCGAAAGGGGAGGCCCTCATAGTCCAAGAGCCGCTTCCAAGGTTTGTCCTCCACCAACAAGACCACATCACCATGGAGAGGTTTGGAGATGTCCAAATCCACTAACATATGGGCTACTGTAGTATGCCCAAGCTCTCGAGTCGTAGAGTCCACCATTAGAAAGCGTCCAATGGTGTTGCCAATAGCTTCATAACATGAATCCTCCCAGAACTGGAGAGGAAGTTTCGACAGTCGGACCCAAACTGGTTGGGTATTTAGCGGCTTTGTAAGGGGATTGAAAGAACGAGACCAAGGTTTGATGGATAGGGAATGAATCCCCCACATCCACCCCCTGTCCAGAACACGGTCCTGCTCCGCGAAGGAGGCAAAAGCTGCTAAAAAGAAGCCCCTAGTGCTAGGATAAAGCTCTATCTCACTAGCAACCAACGGCTTCCAAGAGGTGGAAACCTAGTTATGGAGATCAAGGAGGGAGGGCCACAAGCCATTAAACTTGCAGACCACTCCTTGCTTCGAATAATACTCTTCATTCTCAACAACCTCAGGTCCACATACCACTGGAGGGGAATCCTGAGCACAAGGCAGAGGATGAACTCGAGAATGAGCAGAAGGTCGAGAACCTTCTTGCGCAACCTCAGAGAAAGACAACACTCGATTTGCAAAACCCCCTGCAACCACAACAGAAGTGACAACTCCCCATTTAGTAACAT
Organism: Sequoiadendron giganteum; assembly: GCA_007115665.2. Classification (NCBI taxonomy): domain Eukaryota; kingdom Viridiplantae; phylum Streptophyta; class Pinopsida; order Cupressales; family Cupressaceae; genus Sequoiadendron; species Sequoiadendron giganteum. The sequence continues at coordinate 585,664,654 of CM021102.1, forward strand.
TGGCACCAACTGGAAGAGAGGAAGGCACCCCTCCCATACTCCCAGACAGACCCCCACAAACCGCATCTGTTGTGACCACAGGAGGAACATACGTTGAAAACCCACACACAGGATCTACAGCCCTGCCCAAAACCTGCAGAATGTCTGGAGGAACAAGGGGAGCCCCTGCTCCCAATGAAGCCATTGCCACCTGGTGAACAGCGCCCATGCCCAGCAGCACCGAGCCATTGAGGCTGTTTGAAATTTGCAGGCTCCCGCCCAGCGCTCCAACAATAGGAAATTTTATCGCTACTATGTAATCTCTTGATAAATGTAAGTTTGTTTTTTATAAGATAAACAGCATTTACAAGGTGTTGTACCCTTTACACAAAAATTCCAAAGGGCCAAAAGAAAGCATAGTTCAAACAGAACTTGAACTAGAAGAACCAACAAAAACAGTTGATCGGCAGTTGTAGAACAACCAAGAACAGTTAAACAACCCCCGAAACAGGGGGGTCAAAACCTACTCCACGAACCCGAGGCCGTGAAGAGGCAACGGTTTTGGAGAGTTATTTCTTCTTCCACAGCACAACAGGCCAGGAAGGCTTAGAATCGGGAACCAACGAGTGAGGCGAGGGGAGTGGATCCACAACAACCACCACGGGAGAGGAGCCACCACACAGTGGGGGAACCGATAGCGAAGCAGCAGAGATCAGAGTAGACAAAGGACCAACAGAGTCGTTCAACGAAGCATGGGCAGGTTCAAGCAGAACAGCGACAGCGGAAGGTTCTAACGGAATAGAGATAGCAAAACGGGGTAGAGGTTCCATGGCAAGGATAGTTGATAGAGTAGGCTTGGGAGGGTCTCCAGCCCAAAGGAACTATCCAAAGGGGGAGAACCAACAGTGAGATGGTCCGTGAGGGCATCCTTCCACCAAGTAGCAGCACTCTTGCGATGAGCAAGAGGGCAACCGAAAGCCAAGTCACCAACAGAGAAACATCTCCTGCAACGAAAAGGGAGCCCCTCATAGTCCAGAAGCTGCTTCTAAGGTCGGTATGCCACCATCAAAACCACATCATCATGGGGTGGTTTGGAGATATCCAAATCGATCAAAATACGAGCCAACATAGTATGCCCAATATCTCGAGTCGTAGAGTCCACCTTCAAAAAGTTGTCAATAGCTTCAAAGCAAAAATTCTCCCAAAATTGGAGAGGGAGATTTGGCAAACGAACCTAAACAAGTCTAATATTCAAAGGCTTCGTAAAAGGATTAAAAGAGCGAGACCACGGTCAGATGAACAGCAAATGAACACCCCACATCCACCCCCGATCCAGCACTCTGTCACGATCCGCCAGAGTAGAGAAGGTAGCAAAGAAAAAACCTCTAGCATTGGGATAGAGGTCAATCTATCCAAAAACCAAAGGCTTCCAAAAACTAGGCACCCACTCATGGAGATCAGGCAGGGAGGGCCACAAGTCGTTAAACCTACAAACCACACCCTGACGCACGTAGAAGTCTTCATTCTCAACAACCTCAAACCCACATACCATCACAGGAGAGTCTCAGGCACAAGGCAAAGGACGAATCCTAACTGGGACCTAGGCACGAGCAGTAGTAGCAAAGGATTTACGAGAATCAACAGGAGGAGGGCCCCCAACCACACCCCGCACAACACATGTCGGGACACGAGTAGCAACAACAAAGGAATCAACAAGAGGAGGGCCCCAACCACACCCCGCTCAACACTCACCAGAAGAGGAGAGGAAACAACACAGACCGTCGGCTTGTCCAAAGGAGGCGCATAACCGTCACATCCCTACATGTGCAACAAGTCAAGGGGAACAAGGGTATCCCCAGCACCCATAGACTCACAAACCCTCACGCCCAAACTCGACGAATTTGAATCTAGGCTCACGTCCAATGCAACAGTCTTCAACGTGGATGCAACGGACACCAACGCAACTGCAGACGCGAACATTCTCGCGAACATAATTAGGCAAAAAAAAAATAACTTTCTATTTTCAAATGTAAGTTTGTTGATTAGATAATTAGTTAAGTACTTAAATGGGACCGAATGATTTAACCCCACTCAAATATGATAATATGGATATTATCTTCTATATATCTAAATCATTGTTATCTTTGTTGAGAGCATAATAGATAATTAAGAAATGGTGTTGATAGGGCAAAAGATCTAGTAGCCATGCATTTTAAATTTCATATTTTGCAAGTTTTTTAATGGCAAGTTAAATTTCCTTAAAAATTTCAACATGTTTTTGTAGGCAAGTTAAGAGCTTAAAATTATTGTTTCAAATTTTGGTTATTAATGATGTCTCATTTCCATAATATATCCACGTCAACTAAATAAATAGTATTGTCTACCATATATAAAGATTCATATATTGTCTGCCATATATAAATACACATATAAAATAGTATTGTTTTTATTTACATAGACACATAAATAGTATCGTCTGCCAAACACTACACATTTATATATACTTGTCAAACATTATTTATATATGTCTATCAACTATCCAATACATATTAACTACATCACAAAAATACATTGACAACACCAAAGTTGTGCCATACCCAAAATCTGATTTTTCATTGTGATTAAAAACTATAATTTCTCATTTTACCCATAAATACATATCTTCTTTCAACAAACTTCATAAACACATTTATTATTATCTGCTCTAAAATATAGATATTAAATACTTCAAATATACATGTCTAATACACCAAACATTTTCTCATATATCAAGATTGGTTTAAGCATATCAAGTTCATATCCAATAGCCAGTCCAGTTGTAAGGGAAAAGGTAGCAGTTATTGCATCCTCTCTAATCACTGATCTAAAATATCCACGGTGAGCAGACGACCAGCTAACTTTGAACTAACATTTCTCAATTCTAGCATGAATAATGCTCAATGTGCAAATGAGATAAGGTAACGCAATGGGAAGTTAATATTCAAAGCACTAAAAACTGATTTTCGATGTCCAATTGAGACTGAAATAGAGGAAATATTTACGTTCGACAAAATAAGAACATAATGCTTAAAAGCATTTAATGCCGGTAATACTTTCGACTTAAAATTTGTTGACAACAAAAAGAACTGCACACACAAAGGAAAGAACAAATAATATGTTTCGTAGACACATCATCAAGATAAATAACAAAGCATTACAATTTACGGCAAAAAAATCATGCCAACAAACATAAACACAAAGCACGCCATCATGACCGCATGTTCTCTCTTTTCCCGTACATATATAAATATCCTTTTTTTTTGTTTTATACACACGTGTATACATCCACAAAAACCGGTTCAATGGATTCAACGTGCACCTTGGTCCCGATAATTCAGGTTGTACCTAAAGCTTTGAGTATTGTGCTAAGCCTGTTTAGGAGCCTAGCGACTGCCTTTCTAGGTCACCTCTCTGCCTCCTTTTGCCCACCTTCCCTAGCTCAACATCAAGACCACCTTCTATTTTTTTTTTATAAATCAACAAAAACTGTTGCAACGGAATCAATCTGTACCTGTATCCTGGTAACTTAGTTTAAAATCTGTACTGTGGAAGGTCTCAATGTTAGCCAGCCTAGAAACCCTCTTCTAGATCATCTCCAAGTCTCCTTTTCCCCAGCTTCCCTAGCTGTTATACGTGCCTTCATCCATTACTCATTCATACAGTTTGACAGATTAATATACAGCTATTTGGACTTTTATTCCGAGGTTGTATGACTTGGGTTATGTCTTTCTCCAAGTTTATATTAGCTCTTCATTACGTGATGCTTGAAGATGATTTGATGTTTTCAGATACTCTCCAGAGTTTGCTGCAGCAATAATATTTATTAGACTTTCTGCAGTAGCAGATGGTTTTAAAACCCTGCTAAACTTAAACATTTGGGTTAGTTCTGTTATGATTTCAGTTGTTTTAGCAGCTCCAGGTAGCACAAAAGGCATTTAAGTTCCCTGTTTGAGCAATATGATTAGCCTGACAATTTTTCGTATACATTATTTGGTCAATGTCGAATATCCTCTCTTCTCTAACCCAACTTTCACCTACTGCTGTAGTGTTCCGTATATCTTGAACTAGCCCTGCAAACCTTACAGCCAACAGGAGACCGGGTGCCTGTTCTTCAACCAAACTGATTACATAAAAGAAGGGTATTATTGCATGCTCTTAATCTTGTCACTTATCCTGTTAAGAGATTCCTTCAGGCCATAACACAATCCAATTGTCTGATTTTAATGTCTTTCATATCTGAGTAAATCTTATGATTAAAGCTCTCTTGATTTATAAGACACAAGATCCCTGTTTTTATGTGCGTAAATAAAATCAACATGGGATTACCATGGATCTATGTCCACCAGGGTGAACATGGATTTTTAACTGGACCACAACCCAATAGACGTATCTTGTCAGTTTGACAATTTAAGCTGACACACAATCAAGAATCAATACAAGCATTTTTTTAATCTCGTTTGATAAGCTGTCAGAAATATAGAGAAAAGAGTGGATTGCACTGATGACTTTGATAGAGAGGACTCCGATGTGCTCGCTAGTAAATATTGCTAGTTATGAACGATATATCATTAAGTTATGAAGGTCACCCACAGTCCAGACAAATGTTAAAGGATGGCTTAGTCAGAGATCAATCTTTTTAAAAAGATTAGTAAGACTGGGTTCATATTACCTTACTGAAAAAGTGTTAAATCCATTGACTCCTCTTTGCCTAAAAAAATACATAATCAAATGTTACTTTCCAATATCAAGTAAGCACAGGTAACAGATGAAATCTGAAAGACATCAAAGAAACTTAGTAAATAGACAAAAATTCTTAATAACATTTATTGATACCACATCAACAAAACTAAACAGGTATATACGAGGCATGCAAAATATAAGACACAAATTGAAGAAACTTCAATTTAATTCCTAAAATTCCAAGAGCAACATAATAGAACCAGAATATAGTTACAAAAACATGATTAGAGAAAACATAATGCAGCTAGAAAAAAGATATCATTCGTTAATTCAAAGCTTCACACAAAAGACCAGATGCATACTTATCTAGTACATGCTCAAAGATTATTTAGAAAAATAGACTGTAACCCTTTGACCTGTTCTCATCTAAACGGTTCAAGTTTTTAAGTTTGAGATTTTGCCATCTTTCACAAAGGATTCTTCGAAAACTCTTCTTGTAAATTATCTCATTCAAAATTGTTTTGCAATTAAACAAAAAAAAGTATCAAAAACCTTTACAGCCTTTGGTCTTTTTAATTCCAGTTGAAATCCACCTGTAATGTGTAACAGGAATACGAAACTAATGCAGAAAAATTAAGCTTTGATATCTTTCTTGATCTCTTTACAATCTTTGCACACTGAAGATTTCAGAACACGTCAGGATGAAAACGCCCAGGAATGGAGTTGCTTTCTTGAGCCTGACGAAGATGAAGGGTCAGAGCATAATTATTCACCTATACACAAAAAGAAAATGTTAGAGAGTGCACATGCAAGCATTCAAGTTCAAATTTTCCTTATTCTTCTGCATTATGAAATTTTAAGGTTATAATTTCAAGTTGCCAATAAGGGAAAAGGCTTGAGGAGCAGTGGACTAAATCCACTGTTCATCTAAACCCTACTAACAAATACTCGGAGATGCTTCTGTGCTATGTAGATCCCCTTGTCTTAGAATTATTGTCAAAATAGATGAGGAAAAATGTCATTAGTGTAATGACTACTCGTGGAGTTCATCTTGAGATGATTCAGAAAAACACTGGTCAAATCCAAAAAAAATGAAAATCTAGGTTAATATTGGCTTTCACCTCCAATGTCCTTAGCTGTTCTTGATACTGAGATAAAAGTTGCTTCAGATTCTGCAGTTCTCGCCCCCTTTCCTCATGCTCTTTTTGACGCTCATGCTGTATGGTCACAGCTCGCTTAAGAATGCTATTATCACGAAATAGACCTTCAACTTGCTGCTTTAGCAACATATTTTCCTACAGTTGGTATAACAGGAGAACGAAGAATGAATAATGGGAAAAGCTTATTACAATAAATAGTAGCTCATACACAAGTGAATGTTGAAAATCTAAGGTACAGTATGCAAATATGGAATAAAATGAAAAGCAATACCTTCTGCAAGTTTTCAGCCATAGAACCTGTCCGAGCAACAATAGCATTTTCGAGTGCCACAAGTGCTCTTGAAGCACGTAGTCTGGCATCATCCATATCAGATGCATTCTGCATCTCTTGCAAAAGGAGCTCCACCCAGTCCGAACCATTAACCGGCATGGCTGCAGCAGAGCCTTCTACATTGTTATCAATTGCTTCTTTTACAGGAAAGTGAATTACTTGGTTTGCTGGATGCCCTAGTTATGACATCACATAAATAATTAGCAACTTTCGTAGTTGTTTCCACATAATTATTAAGTATTAATTGTGTCCATCTGCAGCCTTGTGCATCATTGAGAACAAAACCAAATTCTATCCAAAGCTAAAGACCAGTTACAATCAACATAATATCATAAGGGCTGATACATGATCAAAGGATCAACTGCATGAAAAGAATTGGTACAGCTGACATCTCAAAATGGATTTCTGAAACTCAAATATAAGGAATTATGTCCATCTTTTATAGATACAGTTAATTTGCTGGAAGTAGACACCTTCAGCTTTGAAGGTAATGACAAAGTGAAATATAATTACATAAAACCTGATAACATTAAGTGCCCACTTCATGTGATTTTCCAATATGCCTGAGAAAAACATTCAATAACCCAGAAGCAGAAACAAAATTGGCAACCTATTTTTACCTTGCTACTGTCAAAATTATAATTTTGCATTTAAATTTCTTGTCTGCATTGCTTTTAACTTGTTTAGCACTACACAATTGTATCCTGAAATCAATCAAATAGTGAATAAAGCTAAGCATTTCTTAGTACTTACAAAACAAATATACAAATTTATATGAAAAACCCAACAAGATTCCTAAATACATTTCAAAAGCATTGAAGCCTCAAAGATGTAGCAGCCATAGATAATATTCTTTTGAACTGGTAATGCAGATAATTCAGAGGGGTAATTATCTAGGAGAAATGGCATTGAATAAGGCAATATTTTCTTAAATATTTCCTTAATTAAGATTATTTTTTAGTTTAAATTGATATCTACTCATGTCAGGCATCCAATTTCCCATTCTGTTCCATAATGTCAATAACATTTATCACTGGCATTGGATCATCAGGGATTTACATTCATGGTAGGTTCTGGCCACAGTGTACTAATCAGCAGCCTTCAATCATTGCAAATTTACATTCATGTTAAGTTCCAACCAGTGTATAGATAAAGAATCCAGATTCCAAACTTAAGTCATGGGCAAATATTCAGAAGTTCAGAAACACTAAGAAGCATCTTCAAGCAGATAATATTTTGCGAAGTATAGATTATGCAATACTCATAATTAAAGCTCCGCAAGAAATGACATCATATACAGATAAGATAGGGATTGTTGAGAAAAACAAATACAAACTTACAATTATTCAAATATTGAAAACCAGTATATCATAGGTCCATAATAAATGCATTAAAAACATCAAAAGAATGTTCTAAAGTGTAAAAAAATCAGATGTAACTGTTAGTCAGTTTTAAAGTAAAAATTACAAAAGGCAAAGAAAATGAAATACCAAAAATTGGTTTATATATGCCCTGTGTGTTTTAACATGAGCAGAAAACAGAAAAAGATATAGTCTTAATAATATCAAGTTACGAACCATACTTTCTGAATAGAATGGACATCAAAACATTTTAAGTTAATTTAGTTATAATGTCTCCCCCTAACAGGAAAAAAATGGATATTACCTTTATAAAATCCATTAATTTGTAAAACAATACCAATAGAATCTACTTAAAACAAAGTTCAATAAAGTACCAAAAATACCTTCATTGGACGGGTGAAGTTCTGATCCGATACTTGAATTTGGAATGATTTCACAAGAAGAGGAATCTCCTTCTTTTGATCCTAACTGTAATTCATTCAAACTTTTGATTGCAGAAGCAAGATCGTTGCCACATGACTCGAAAACTGCTTGAAGATGCTGATAGCATTAAAATCAGTCAACAACGTGCAAGTGTAATATTAATCAAAACCCACAGAAATTTAAAAAATCGCAGGAGTTTCACTAGGCACATAATATTATACCATGATCATTAACATTGAGAGTTTTTAATAGACTAAACTTAAACCAATATAACCCTAAACATTAAAAATAGAGAGCTTATTTTCAATTAAAATTATCCCACATTAATGTAATAATATGTATCGGGGAGCAGCGAATACAGGAATATCATATACATGGATGCATACACTCACAATTATATATATTCAACTTAGTCATCTTGCAGTCGAAGGACTGTAAAAATTTTGTGCAGGGCCATATATAATAATTCATCATAGTAGTTACTAACTTACTAGTATTATTTGCTTGGCCCATCAACATTTTAAATGCTTTTTTTCTTCAAGAATTTCTATTAAAATAGATGATGAGCTAATTTTTGAACATTTTCTAAAGTGAAAATAATAAGAAAATGCAACCAGTACATGTTCATAAATATCAAGCATAGATAGTACTTTGAACATATTCTAAATTTTATTATAGTCCTTGAGCTTATATTTTTATTAATGATATTGAGATGCACTAACATAGCAGTTGAACGAGTCATTCACGGCACAATACGATGGTTAAATTATGGCATTATTGATATTGCCACTAAGGTTCAAACCCACATTGGCCCAATGTGTTTGTGGGCTTTGAGCCCCCACTAGGTCGCCATGCTTGCAGACCTTGCATTCCTGCAGAGCTCCTGCTGGGCCATTGTACTCATGGGGTTAAAGCCCCTACTGGGTCAATGTGCTCGCAGGTTTGAACCACCAGCATTCATGCAGTACATTCATGCCAGGGGATGAGGTCCTCCATGTTGTGGCCTCACTGGTTCATAGCTCCAATCAAAAGTGTTGAATTACAAAGAAAAAAAGAGCACTACAGTTAATTTGTTAAACAAAACATTGTTTCCATTTCATGTTGTTGAGACAAATATATGTGCATTAAGCATCTTGTAAGTACACTTGGAAAGATGTTGATCTTTATATCAAAATTCTATGGTTGGTTCAAAGTTCTAACAGAATTCTCTTCAAATGATTTTTCAACACAGGCCTAGATCAGAGTTTTGCACGGTGTGTTTATTTTTTAGTCAATATTCAACTTTCTAATGGTTCCAAATTAGATGTGAAAGTGGCAGTAATGAAATATACCACCCAACTTATGAGTGGGATAACTTAAAAGGGGTTATAGAAAAGTCAACCAAGAAATGGGTAGCTATCACAAGATACATTTTAATTGAAATGCAGTATTAAAACGTGGTTTTAGAATAGAACACTGTGAGGTAGAAACTAAATTAGGGTATTATTAAATGCTCTACAAACAAAGATGATATGGCTTAAAGTCCATTGACAAAACCCCCCACGAATGAAGTGCGATGATAAGCTCCCCATTAGTATTGAACCACCATGCACTACATTATCCAATCATAAATATTGTCCAATGCATAGATGAAAATCTTACAATTTTTCCTTCAAGAAATTTTTAATGAATTCAATAAAAAAAAATTATGGAAAAACTTTCCACATCATTTTCAACCAATATACTTGATAAATGCAATAGTATTAAACCATGATAGGCAACATTTGATTCCAACATAATGCCATGAGAAGAAATGTATTAATTTCATCAGGATCTTTTAAAAGAAAATGATAGCCTGTAAATGAGAACTAAAGAAAAATCATGGTTCCAATTGGCACATCATATAAAAATCGACACTTGACTTCGTTTGCACAAAATTCACTATGAAGTGAAAACTTGTAAGAAAAACGGCAACAGATTTTATGTCCGCTAGTAATAATAACCCTAAAAAACTATGATAAAAAGTATAAAATATTCACTAAGACCACATGAGCAAAGTTTAATCTCCAGGATCTTATTGGCAAAGTTGTAAAATAGTAAAGAGTAAGAATTACTTGTTTGATGTTCTTACAGGAAAACAAATTCTGTATCATGATATTAATGGTGTTATGTTGATGGAATTTCTATTGGCCATGACTCATAATAAATCATTCCTACAGTTCACTTATTCTAGTGCAAAGGTCCATTAAAGATCAAGCAACCTCTGCAAGGCTCTAATCAGAACTTAATTCAGGAAGTAACTAACCAAGAAAGGCCGCACAAAGCAATAAACTACCCCCCAGGTCCTGGTGGATGGAGGCTAACAATGTCAAAAGCAAAAGAAATTGAGATCTCCCTCTCCCCCTTCTCCATCCCCCTCTCCCTCCTCCCTCCACATCCAAGTTTTCTTCTCCTTGTGCACCTGATATGACAGGAGCTAGGGAAAGAGCACCAAAGCCAACATATATATTTTGAAAAGTGTGGTCCATAACTTTTTCACTATCTGCCACATCATACACTTTTGGATGAGACGCTTTTTGATTCAAATGTTCTTAAGTTATCCTTGGCCAAGTGAACCAGAAGCAACTGAAACCCGATTATACCTTCAAACCATAGCAGCAAGGAAAGACAAGATGCTCATGTAATTAAAAAAATGATTCATATTCCAGTATCAAACCAATGAACTAAATGAGAAGCATTTTAAATTGTCCTTTAAGACCATTTTGGGAGGTATATATTCAGAAATAGACGAATCCAAATTAATATTTTGATTTTCTGGTGAATCACAGCCTATTGTTTCAGAGTATACACTATCACTGTATCCCTGCTATAAATTGTTCCAAAAGGAATTAAAGCAATTGGAAAATAATCTCCAATTTGTAGGTCTGTAAAGAGTTCAGAGAAGTCTCTAAAATTGTTCTGCTCTAACAAAAAAATGCAAGAAAACCTTCCAGATCATCATTAACAAACTTATGATCACATAGACCAATATACAATTGAAATTTATAATTGGTGAGAACTGTAACTTAAAATCTGTCTGAAGAAATTGATTGAACATCAATCTCTGATCAGATTGAAGATCAATCTCTGAAGAGAATGTTAAAAGAAGTCATTGAGGTTATAAACTATCATAACAATTGAAGTAATCAAAACATTGTTAAAAAAGTAGATGCTAGATATCCCTTCTCATGCATCAATTAGACAAGGATCTATATATGTAAGGAGTTCTGATCTGCAACCCTTATCGTTCACTGTAATGATGGGCTACAAAGAGTGGTTCAAAAGGTCAATTCTGTTCCATTATCCACACAAATTCTTTCCAAAATCTTGTTTATAACAATTAGCCAATAGGCATTTTCATGTGGGATTTCAAGCCCAAAAAATTCAGTCCTGGAAATGTTGTCTCACGCCAGAAAAGTGGCCTAGGAAAAAATAACAGTAAGAATGCTGTGTTGCATTGCCTTCTGTATGATATGAATATGTCAATAATACTGTCATTTTCCTATAGGCGCAAACATTGCACCTTCTAGAATAATCATTATCGATAAGAGTGGAGTCTCAGATCATAATATGCTCAGGAAGATGACGCCCACATGAACCGTCCCAAGAAATCAATAATAAACCCCTCCAGTTAAAAAATCATTCTTTTCTATCCCAGTTTCATATAAAGAGAGAAGTCCCATTCCCACTAAGGTTCACATTTTGTGTATTCAAAGGGCAAGCTAACCCAACCCCAATTCGGAAAAGGGCAAATGCCCATAAATTTTAATTACCATAGTTGCAAATATTGAGAGATTGCGTTAAGATTGATAAAAACTGAAGCAGAGGCAACAGAGTTGACATAATTAAAGCAAGCCAAGGATAGAACACAAATGCATACCTGTTCGTCCATGTGAGGGAAGAGCCGTTTGAGGTGAGATAGCGGATGAATGTGGGTATCACTGTGGTAGGCAGGTGCAGCAAAGGCAATTTCAGTATCTAGGTCTGTCTCTACGGAGGGAGGCGGCGTTGGAGAAGGAGTCCTTGTAAACGTGCGGATTGGCGAATTACCGCCCGAGGAGCAGCGGAGTCTCTTCGAAATAGGAGGTGGTGTGTGCAGATCTTCAAATACTGACCTCTTTCCACACACTAACGCAGACATGGCTGTTCTTCTTCCTCGTCCTCTATATCGCACTCCTCTCCCTTCTCAATTTTGCTCTGAAACCCCCTCTACAATCTCTCACTCCATCAAAATAGTACCACCACCGACCACCCTCTTCTCCCTGATTATACCGCAATCGCAAGCTCTTGAAAAGCTGTTCCGTTTCTCTGCTAAAAAGAATACACGATGTAAACGTTTCTCCCTCTGTATGAATAAATGTAATCGCTGCCCTTCCCAAATTCTGGCCTTTAGTGGGGGAAAAAGATATTCATAAGAACATATATTCAAATAAGGCGGACCCAAACAAATAAAGAGAAGGCGGTCCTTGAATTGGGATGGGATGGGATGTGATGTGAATGACTTGGGGGAGGGGAAAAGAAAATTTGTTAGCCAAGCAAAAGTTGCCATAAAGTAGGTTGGGTGGTACCTATGTGTAAGGATGGTACCTCTCTGTAATGGTGAAAATTGCATGTATTTGTGTTTTTTTAAATTGTTCTATTCTATTTTGATTATATTTTGGTTAATTTTAAATTTAAAATAAAATTTGTCAGAGTTATAATATCAATGGGAGTGATCTTGTAACACTATTTTTTTAATAAAAAAATTTATTGAGTAGATATAATGAATGTTTGAATTAATCTGTGTGTTTTATTATATTGAAAACATTCATTTTGATTTGAAATTATTTAGAAATGTTAAAAAGTAAAATATAATATCTATATAAAAGAATTTAAAAGGAAAATTTATTTATACATTATTTGTTTGTGACATCATCTTAAGTACTATTGAGTCATAAAGTGATTCATTGGAAATTTGACTAAGAAAAATATGATCTTCATAATTTAGCAAATTTTCCAAAGGTGTTCCTAAACACAGACAATCTTTAGTCATACTCAAATATTAGAAGATCAAGGTGACTAAATTTAAGAAGCAAATTTCTACCACTTCATTCTTGCAAGTACAAGTGCAATTTTTGTGGTTGTAGATCTAAACTAGAGTAATGCATAGTCAATTTGTGGATTTTGAGATATTTATGTAAGTCTTAAAAATAGTGTTGTGGCAAATCAATTCCTAACATCTTCAACATTTCTCTATCACCTCTTGAATTCAACTAAATATTACATTTAAATTTGTTTAAATTATATATTTTCTATAAAATTTATTATGATTAATTGATATTAGTCTCAACTCTTAAATCTAGGTTAATTATTTATTTTAATGTTCAATTTATTAAATTAGCCTAAATATTTTATGCAAGGTGTTTATTTCCCCTTACAAGATGATGGAAGAGAGGAAAAAATTATATTATCAATCCTTGAACTTTGTGGGGATAAGAAGGAAAGCACTTGTGTTTCTAAAGTTATATAATGATGGAGAAGATGGAAAAGAAAACTTATTTATTAGTGGAGGAAGTTGTTAATCTTAGGCTTGTTGAGATAATTTAGCAAAGAACAAATTTAGTGATAAAATTATGGTTCATTTGTTTTAACATTGTAAGGATAAAAAGGAAAGTCATATAATGTTTTTTAAAGATACATCGATGAAGATAAATAAGTAGATACTTTGGGTTATTATAGTGCCCAAATCCTCTTGATGATCAATATGTCTCTCTTAGGATCTCTAAGAGATGTGAAGAAAGATCTCCTCACCTTTATCCATTGGGTGTTCCTAGTTTGACCCTTGTATGTTAAAGAAGGCATGTTTGCAACCTAGGTTGTGAATTTTCTAGAATATGCACTCCCACCACATAATGTAATCCATAACCATTTTATCTTTCCAATGGCCATAAACAACTAATTTTCTCTTAATGTGTCTCTATGAAGACAAATTCCCTTGCATTTTTTATAAACTTGCTTCACGTTTGAAATGTTGCTAGAATTTCTACTCACTAATATAAGTCAACCTCATTAAACTCTTAGTTGTTTAACATAATACTCCACAAAGGAGGTCCAAGTAGTTGCTTCGTATCTTCTTGTATTACTTCTCTCCTTTCTTCATCACTATCAACACAAATTTGAGTGCTTGGATCGAGGTAGGTTACCTTTTGCATGGGATTCTTGGTGGAGCTACTTATGAGAACTCCTTGTCATGCCAAGAGAAAATTTCTCCTTTTATGATATTGGTTGTAATGTTGGAAAGTGAAACCCTAAGGTTTTACTAGGATTAGCCACCTTTCACTATAAAACATTAGAATTCAAATCGGCAAGGGAATTAGATTGACTTGCAACCTTGAAGGTGAGCCAATCAATCTTGGATTTGAATTGCTTTGCGGATTTGAAATGGATTTGAAATGAAAATGCAACATTGCAACTAGCTAAACATGAAAATGCATTGTTTTGATGTAGATACAACATATCTAGAAATTGACAATCAAAATTGAAAACCAGAAATGAGAAGAGCAGACATTGATGCATATGTGGTTCAAATCTAGGCCTAATTTTAGAGGACTAAGTCACCTAGAATGACTATATTCTTGTAACTAAATTTAAGATTTCTTTTCATAGTCCCTTGGAGTCTGCTCAGAGCCTTCTTACTTTTGTGTCTCATTGTTGAATCTTCATCGAATGTTGAGATAACTGAGTTTCTGTATCTTATCAATTTGTAGGGTTTGAATGCAGTAATGAATAAATGATCTTCAAACTTCTCTCAATATTCTTTAGATTTGAATCCTACACATTCAAAGAGAGAGGAATGGTTGTGCCATATAGGGGCTTGCCTCAGTCATGTTGGAAGATTGAAATCATTGAGAAGGGGGGTGATTCAGTGATTTATAAAACTTTTTCACAAATGAAAGACTTGATTTGCATTCAAACAAAAGATATTAAAAATTGTTGTTCACAAAAATGATAACATGACAACATGGACAACATTGAACAAGAATTAGACAAATGATTTTGAGAGACTTGTTTAAGTGCATCAGAGCTTTACATTAAATCAGATTTTTTAAGCATGAAACTTGACATGAATAATGGAAACTTTGTATGCAGATTGTTAACAGTTTAATGCATTTGAGAACATGTGAAACCAAACAGATAAGAAATATTACACAAAAAAAAATGTCACATAACATAGAATATGTCATGAGTGGAAAAACCCTCTTGGGGCATAAAAACCTCTCAAAAAATCTTTCTTTATTCATATAGAGCACCAACTCTTCACCGTTCTGGAGCACCAACTCCACAAATAGAAACCAGAAGCACCAACTTCATGAGTTACAGGAGCACCAACTCCTTTACAAAGAATGTCAACAATAGTATCCTATCAGGACCCTAGAAGTGCAAAAATAATGGAGTCCTAGAATCCTAATAGAAAACAATAATGATTTTCAATAAGCACAATGAAGAATGTTGTATAAATATGACAACATCTTCTTTTTGTTTTACAAGAACATCTCAAAAAAAACCCATCAAAAATATTTGCAATACGACACAATCTTTGTATGGTTATGCCAAAGATTTCACATTTACTTTCTACCTTTTTAGAATATCATAGAAACATGTTCCTCTTTTCAATAACCCAAAAAACCAACACAATGACCTCTACTTTCTCAAATCTCATAGAAACCTTTCATAAGAATCTCTTTAAATAATGCTTTGAAGAGAAGAAAAACTAACTTTTGAATGTAGTAACTTTGTATACGGTTTTGTAACTGTCGAAAGAATCTTGAGTTAAGGTTTTAAAGAATAACCCTAGAAAACCCATTAAACAATAAACATTATAGTTAAAGCCCGTAGCCTCTTTTTCTTTTCTCTAAATAAACAATCTTTTTACTTGTCCAATAGTCACTCTCTCTTTTTTTCGAAGCAAAGAAACCTTTAACAAAACAAAACTAACAGATTTTCCAGTTATGATTCGAGCAATAAGAAACATTAACTACCTTTTCTCACTTTCTTCAAGCAACAAAAGTAATACCTGATTATGCAATAAAGAAATCAAACAAATACCAAAGAGATTCGCCATAACTGCCCAACTAAAACTTCCACCAAGTCATTTCCTTGTCCAACCGCCCACAGTCAAATCTTTTCCAAGCTCAAAGTTACTCCATATGTCGTCCAAGCTCATACAATGAGCTAATTTACAAAAACATAGCATGACAACTGAGAAAAACTCAATAAATTTGCAAATCACAAAATACCCTGCTGGCTAGGGTTCCAAGCCCTATTCTTTCCTTCAAGTCTTTCAAAGACTTTATCAAACTTAATAATGCTTTAAAATCTGGTGTATCTGTCGGTGAACCACAATGATAGTTGCTGCCAATGATGACGACAAAAA
The DNA here is from genome assembly GCA_007115665.2 of Sequoiadendron giganteum. Lineage (NCBI taxonomy): Eukaryota > Viridiplantae > Streptophyta > Pinopsida > Cupressales > Cupressaceae > Sequoiadendron > Sequoiadendron giganteum. The sequence goes on from CM021102.1 coordinate 585,681,058, forward strand.
CCTGATACCTTATTATATGGTAATCAAAAGTCAAATGAAGTTGCTGCCATGTGACAAACAAAAACAATGTGATCAAAATACCAAGTTACTTATCGAAATAAAGTGTCCAATGAAACCCGATAGGGTTTGATGTATATTCCTGTAAAAAGATCACTTTTAGGTCTTTAATCACCTTTGAATGTCGACTATGATGTCAAGACCCATGTAATGAAGCCTCTTTTAATAACCATATACATTGTTAAGATCATATGCCTTAGACAAATATGATATCAAGCCAATATGTGACATAATTTCCTTGTTAATGCCATGAGACAAAAGTAAATGTGCATGATCAACCACATACAATCACATTGAAATGTGATGATGAAAAACAAATATGAAGTTCTTAGGCACCTGAGAAATGAATGTTTTGTCATCTGATGATATAATAGACATCTAAAAAACAAATTAGACATTGTCACTTGATCAAACTGAACCCGTCAAAGATGATATGATCAGATAACCTGTTGAATATAAACTGAAATGAATCCTTTAGATGATCCTGTAGCATGATCAACACTGTCAGTCCAACAAAAACATAAACATTTGCAAATGAATAACTGAAAGGGAAGTAGCATCAATCTAAAAAATGAATAGTCATGAATATCCTAAAACTCATGTCCACAAAATGAGTCCACAAAGTATCATTGCCAACATCAAGGGATTTTGACATCAAGGACAAACAATAATCACAACTGAAAGCCAACAATTCAAACCCTGTGTTGGTGTTTCCACCTCCATAATGACAAAGTTGATGATAGAGAGCTTATCCTTTTGAGGGATAGAGGATAAATGACAAATGAATGATGAATCGACAATGGACCGCTACTCACCACCCAAATTTGATATCCTTGAAGGACTAAAGTCATGCACATCTCCTCAAGGCTTGATTGTTGTTTGGTCGTATTTGCTTGAAAGACCTGCAAGGGTTAGTACAAACAAAGTAATAGCATAAACATGAACAAACTCACATGAAACTTGACATGATGCTTCAATGTTGAAATGTTACAATAAATTTGATCTTGATTGTTCTTGACTTGGTAATAATTGCTTGATAATGATCTTGCTTCCAAACTTATCTTAAAGTATTAGGAGCAAAATATCAAATGTTTGCTTTGGTTTTACAAATGGATTTTCTTGATAAATATCCAAATGGGCCATGGAATGCATAATTTAGGACATTAGATGTACAATTAGGTCCATACACTTAGGAGGGAGAAAAATCTAGTGTGAAATTGTCAAGGGTGACAATTTATGATGCTACATTTAGCCCCCACTTTAGTGAGAGTATGAACTTACACTCAAACTAACACTAAATTAAAAATATGTCAAGAGGGGTCCAATTATCCATATGTTGAGGAGATAGAATGGCAATGAATCTAGGGGTTGTGCAAGTCCCCAAGATTCAAGATCTCTTGCCAAATTGACATAAGGACAAAAGGGACGTACAAGTGAAGTGAAATGTAATATGCCAAACATGAAGCATACACAATGAAGACACATAACATAGTTTAATGCAAACATAACATGAACACAAACACAATGAAAACATGATGCAAACACATCACAAAACAAAAATGCATGGTTAGTACTAAAGGATTCATGTTAGTAAGGCAAAGAGACCTCAGTCTTTATATTTGTATCAAGTACCAAACGTCATCCATCGAATGTGCTATCTAAAATGGTGCTCCTATAAGAATGTTAAATCAATCATGAGGTACATAGATCTACTAGCTAGCAAGTTGCATTATGTTAGGTGCCCATGTTAAAAAGGGTGCTCAAGTTCATGAATCAGCAAGTTGTGTTATGCCAAATCCATGGACTAACTTGCTAACCCTCACTTCAGGAAGCGCTTGAAATTTTAGTGTCTAAGAGGATGAACAAGACTCGCGTAAGTAGGTGCATAAATTTCCAAGGGGACGAACAAGGCTCACCTAAGAAGGTGCGTAAATTTCCAAGGGGATGAACAAGACTCACCTAAGAAGGTGCATAAAAAATTTAATGTCCAAGGGGACGAATTGATAACCACACCTTAGGGGGGCATTATAAATAAAACCACCACCAAGGCGGTATGTTTGTTACTAGATTTTCACTTATAGCTCAATCAGGTAGAGCTTATTGATTTGAATTGAAAGAAGAAAAGGTACATTTTAATCTCTCCTAAATTAGATTTAAGTGCATAAATAAAATAATTCAAAAGATTATATTTACAAATTATTGGATTTATACAGATGCATATAACATGGGAAAGATTGTACAAGTATTTTCTAAACAAAGAAGTAATCTTTATTGAATGTAAAAATGTGCATTCTCTCACACAAGTCGTGAGACTAACTTTACTTATTCAATGAAAATTAAGAAAAGCATATACATGAATAGGTAAAAAAATAGAATAAATGTGCATATAAGGAGAGAGACCAGTCATTGCCTGAATGACTAGTTTAGAATACCGTCTTGCCCTATTGTTGCCCCAAGTTGTTTATGTCCCTCCTAGCTCCACATTGCTCCTAGTTCCTACATCTGGCAACAACAATGATGTTAGAATGATGCTCTAAACAATGAAAGGTTTCAAATATTATATGAAAAAACACCTATGCATGTATAAATTGATCTCAATGTGCATTAAATAAGAAATGCATACTTTAGGTGTCTAGGAAAACCATCAAGTCATCATACACATCTAAAACATGCACCTTTTTTTCTAACTTGTTTGCTTCATGTGCAAGTATAGGAAAGTATTGTTGTTGTTGTTGTTTTATCTAATTTCAGCATGTGGGTTAAAATGTGGCTCCCACAAGGGTTGAGCCCAACATGTTGCCCTCTTATTCTACTTGAGAGGGAAAGTCACATGTTGGATCATCTATGAAATACCTGAAGACAAGTTTTCATAACAATGATTGTATTGATTAGAGATAAACACCTTATTAGTGAAGGTACTCTTCTATTAATAAAGGCACTATGTCATCAATGTAAACATGATATGAAAGCTTTGTCAAAAATTTCATGATGTTCTGCATAAGGAAAAATCTGGTAAGGATAGTAATCACAAGGCTTATAAAAAAGGGGGGGCAGTCATGAAAGGAAGAGTATCCATATTGCAGTGTTGTGGAGAGTACCTCTAGGAATGAAGACAATTCCTTATACAGTGCTTATTAAAAATCTCACAACAGGGATGTAAGGAGAGTAGCTACCATTGTTGCTAGTCACACTGAATAAGGATAAAATTTGAGCACCTAAGGATTATAGGGCAGTCATATGAGTCCAAATTACAATGATGTTCATATCACAAAATACTATCATACACAACTTTAAAAAAAAACAGTCACTAAGGGTGGAGTTGAGTGTTGTGATTTACACATACAAATGTTGTCAGTGGGCATAATGAGGAGAAGGAACTTAGGTCATGAGTTCAAATTCCATCATACGACAACCAAGACTAATGAAATGATTGTTGATAAAATAATATCATATGGCAGTGATAATCTATTATATAAAAAAGGATAGTGTATGTACTAAGAACAAAAGATTTATATTGCTTGTCATGACACTCTATAGGACCATCAATGTAGAACATTTAATTTCAATTCATCTTCAAGGTATGAAGGACAAACCTTTAAGGGTAGTCAAGATAATGAAAAAGCATCACATAGAAATGGGGAGAAGACTGTCATCATAGGTCAATGGCATGAAGAGAGTTGTCATAGAAATGGAGACCACATAAGAAATTGGCAACACATTGTCATAATGAAGGCATTCTCACATTTGAAAGGACAATTACTTCAACAATAAAGGATGAAAGGTCAGCGGTCTTATGACTATTGAAGTAGATCTCAAATTAGAGAGGACAATCACTCAAAAGAGTAGAGTAAGCTACAGGTCTATTTTGGAAAAACAATGAATTCATTAAGGATGCCAAGTAATAAAGATATGAAGAGAATGGAGGACAAACCTAAGCCTATTCTAGTCAAGCAAAAACACAACAAGATTAGATTGAAGACCTAGTTTAGATGTTGTGTAATCAAGATTGGCAGAGGTCACATGGCAAGATGTTTTGTTTTTCTCATTCACCATTGGTGGTACTGTACAATGATGATAGAGTTGATCGTGAATGCATACTAAAGGAAAGTCAATGCATTTTTTAATGTGTCTATGGCATATTCCTATTTGAATTGTCTATCCATGGTAGAGGTGATTTAAAGAAATGTCTTTGAATAGGAAGAGACAATGCTAAATGAAGCATTTAAGTCTTATCCTATGCCTTCAGGAAACCCTCGAGTTCTCCATCATGAAAATGCAATAAACTCTAAAGCGGAACAAAGGAAAGGAAAACCCTTGAACAAAGGTATGAGATGGCTCAAGGTCAAAGAGAATCCAGAGAGCCATAGTCAAAATGAAACCCTTGGCATCGAAAGAGACCCAAAATGGGTAATGAAGTTAACTTTTAGGCACTTAAAAAGGAGAAACATGAAAATATAAACTTTCAGTGGCCGAAATACTTGGAATGAGGTTTTCTTCATTTTCATGGTAATAGACATGGCCATGACGTATGGACTAAACCCTCGTATTTCTTACTAAAGTTTATTAAATAAATATCATACTAAGAATGTGTGAGAACAATAGAAAGTGACATGAATGGAGGACAAAACTTTTGGATACCTGTAATAGACATGCCTGCGGCCATAAAATTCAGAAATGTCCCTATAGTTTGTAGAGATGCTATGAGATAGAAAAGCAAAGCTTCAGAAGTATCAAGTATACATAGGAGATAAACACTCTTTTTCTTTTTTGCAGCTCAAAATGAGCATTTATCTACATAAAGACAAAGAAAAGTGCAAGTTTCAAATAGCCAAGAGTTTACCTTGGTTTTTTCTATTGTTTTCCTAGAGAAATTGCATTCATAATTTCACCATGAATTAACCTGTGAAAGATCATAAACCCTATGTTGGCGGCCCTTTGCTTCTTCCTAAAGCTTCGAGGTAAAATGAATGAATGTTCTTTCATTTTTCTTTTTTCTTTTAAGGTTTCTCATTACCCTAGTATATGCCAATAAGAGATTAGGCATTTTTTCCTATCCTTTTAAATAAATATAATTCAATATATGCACCATGGGCTAAGACTTCTAGTCTTATGCCTTAGCATTATTTTTTCCTTGTATATATTTCATAATGTTACATTGACTCTCATATGGTCGAGCTTATTTACCTTTATTTTTGCATTCTTTATAAAATGTAAAATATTTACCTAAGTGATGACCTATAAATCACTTAGTGTGAATATTATTTTCAAATGCAAAATTAAAGGCAGAGATAACTTTCAACGCATGACAAAGAGAGAAGTGGAAGATTTGTTTCACTTTATGATCATGCAAGCATCTAGGAGGAGGTTGGAGGAAGTTGTGACTGTTTGCAAATATTTGGAGAAAATTTAGGCATGCTTTTTCAGTTTTGAAATGTTTGGAGGGCATCTAGGAGACTTTTATGAGAGCTTGAGAGTTTTTAGGGGTTTGTTTCATGTATCACCATATTGGACTTGGTCCAACTTGAATTTTTCACCCATTATGAGCTCTTTTGGAGAGGATTTAGGTGCTATATTCTAGGATTTTTTAGGGCATCAGACCCAAGGTGGTTTCTAGAACCTTTTTTGGTGGAAACACTTAGTGTTGTGTACTTAATCACTTTTGTAACTCATTTGATAGTTAGTTCAGATTATGTAGTTGGAGACTTAGTTACTTTTATAGTCCCTTGGCACAATTTTTTTGCATCTTTTGTAACTCTTTTGGATATGGAATTCAGAGGAAACCTTGCTCATTTCTGGTAATGAAATTATTGGCATCTTGTTCTTGCAGTATTTGTGTATGTTTAAATGATTGATCAAACTATCTTGTTAAGTTTTTTTCTTCCTTGTGGTTTTTAACTTATATGTTAACATCTTTGTTGTAAATAGTAAGCTAATGCAGGTTGTTGATTGTGTCTATGAAGTACTTATAGCTTATTAATTGTGAGGTTTTTCTCCTCCCTTTGTAATCTATTTGTGTTTTGACCTCTTAGTGAAACACTTTTGTAAGAGCCTATTGCAACAATTTTGTGCAAGTTATATTTTCTGTCAAAAGGAGCCAAGTGTGCAAATTTTTGAGTTTCATTATCCTTTTTAGTTTGGTGTATCACTTTAGTTTCCTTTAAGTTTTAGTTTTTCCAAGTTTTAGTCTTTTAGGTTATCTTTCTCCCTTTTCCTCGAAAATTAGTAGTTCTAAGTGACACCATAGGAATTCGACCTTCTCTAGAGGTTGACCTTTGTTTATAAGTAACCCACAACTTTGGAGGTCTTCCCATGTTTTCTATGAATTATTGAACATCAGGTTCAACAGGGTGCATTTTCAGTAGATAATAGTTTTGGCACACCCGATGGGATTGTCAAACCAGACAATTTTAGAAAAACATGTCCATTGCTAGTTTTTATATGCAACCAATAGTTTTCAAGCCTTTTTAGAGGCTATTGAAGCATATCTGGCGACTCCCTGAAGTGAAGAACAACAAAGCCAATGTTGTTATAGTTTTATGAAAAGGATACAAACAAGGAGCACCAGGGATTTTAGATTTTTACAGCTGTCACCACCCAAAAGATAAGGAAAAATAGCAAAAAGAAACCCTCCATCGAAGAGAGTTCAATTAACACCACCTAGTCTTAGACCAAAATATTTCTTCTCACCAAAAGGGAGGAGAGGTAGACCATATAAGAGGTAGAGTAGTACTTGTTCTGCCTCACCAAGCTACAGAGCAGCAAGTTCATCCTCAAGCAGCCCACAAAGAGTAACGATAGTTGCTTCTACAGGTTCAATTGTACCTATAATTTTTGTTCCTGCTATTCAAACTCAAGTTAATCCACCTTTTTTTGTTCAACTGGCAAGGAATCATCCATTTGTGGCTTTTAATGGAGGCAACCCTTTGAATCTTACACAACATAATGCTATACATGTGGCTACCTTGAAGAATTTAACAATTTTCACTAGGGAGGATCAGACTACCCCTATTGAGCACATAAGAGATGTAGCCTCATTATGTGGAGTTCACCACATAACTCAGGAGGACGTAGTTGTTAGGCTGCTTGCTACATCATTTAAAGGGAAGGCTTTGCAGTGGCTCAGGGGCCTAGAAGTTGGTACAATTACAACTTGGGATGTTAAGGAGATAAGATACACAAGCAGTTTCAAGACAAGTCTAATCACTTGTCACTAGTAGAGCAACTGACAACCGTTAAAAGGGATCCTTAGGAGAAAATGATAGATTTTAACTTTCGGTTTTAGAAAACTTGGGATAAAATCCCTACTTTTGTAAGACCCTCTCCTGAATATGCCTTTTTGTATTATTTGAAAGCTTTAAATAGTGACATCTTTTTTATGATTCAGTCCATGGGGGAACATCTTTACTTGATGCATATGAAATATAAATTAGGGAATAAAATAGTTTGATTCGGGCTGGTAAGATAGCTCCCAGGCCTCCAATACCAATTTTTCTAGAAATACAGCCTTCTATGCCTTTGCAAATTCCACTTTTACCCCTTTACCTATTGTTCTAGCAGTTTTAGTTGCTGCTAGACAAGAAAAGGTTGTATCGGCCTCATCTAATGAGCTGTGAGAGATTAAGGAATTGCTGCAATCAATTGGAAATGAGCTGGTTAGCCTTAAAAAATATCAGTTTCAACCTAGACCACCCTATCAACCTCAAAATCCAGGGCCAAGTCAGCCTTATCAAGGTCAGGGCCAACAATATCAAGCAAATAGACAACCTTATCAAGGCAATTTTCAGGGTCCACAACAAAATGTAAACCCAAGGCCTTTTCAGCCTTATAACACAACCCCAATTAGTGTTGTTAGAGACATTGTTCCTATGCAAAACAATCTTGCAGCAGATTACAAATGGTGTTTTCCATGCAACCAACCACATAATCAGGCCACATGCTTGAATGGAGTCATCAACCAAGCGTTGATGGTGAAAAATGTTACAATCTCACAGCAAAATGTACCTGATGGTGAGTTCCTGCAACAACAAGAGCAACCTCCAAGTGATGCTACTCTATTAAATTAACAAGGAGAAGAATTTTGTGGAGTGAACGCTAATGTTTCTCCAGTTGCAATAAATACAAGATCCAAGAAAAGAGCTTATGAAGTTGAAAAATCACCAAATAAATGAAAAGAAGTTGTTGAACCATCTACATCTCAAGTGCCTCGCATTTTGTAGAGGAATTCACAAGTTGCTACCATGGAGTAGCCTCAGTTGCAAGCAGATCATGTTGTTGCAGGGATGCATCAAAAGGTAACACCTGTTGTACCTTATAATATCATTCAAAATATGAAGAAGATGAATGTGACAATGTCTAGGTGGGATTATTTAGCTATCTCAGGTTAGAAAGACTTATTGCAGACCACTTTATCTAATTTAAAAGTGTCTGACGAGCCACTAGTAGGTCAAGTTAGATTTGTTTTCACAAACACTCCTCAGGACAACAAACAACCCAACAAAGAAAGGGGTAAGGATGTCAAACCACCTCCATTTTATGTATCTTTGATTATAGGTGAAAATTAGTCCATAATTGTATGGTGGATAGTGGGGTTAGTAGCTCTGTGATGCCAAAACAAATTACAGATAAGTTAGGACTGAGATATCAGCCTTTAGAGAAGGGAGTAGTCCAGTTAAATAGAACTTCAATTAACACCTTAGGTGTACTCAAAGATTTGAGCCTTACAGTTCATGCTTTCCCAAACTTTTCAATTCCTCAAGATATATGTGTCATTGATCTACCACCTTTCTTTGCCTTATGTCTATCAAGAGACTTTATAGCCAAAATAGGATGTTATGTATCTGTTGATTGGTCACATATGTTGTTTAGAACGAGATATGGAACTAAGGTCACCATAAAGTCTAAAAAATTGGCCAAGGCTCATATTGAGCGTTATAATCCAAGTGTAATTAATGTTGTTCCAAGTGTTGCAGATACAAATTGTGTTGTTGCACAAATGGGCAACAAAGAATGTTGTGGATAATCCTAATGATCATATTCAAGATGTTGGTATGGGTGTTTATGTGTTGCATAAACCTAATGCAGAGGTACCAAACCTTGAAAAGAGTACAAATTAGTTGGTAAAACAAAGAGATGAGATTTGGGAGATGTATTTTGATGGTTCTAGGAGTAAAAATGGAGCTGGTGGGGGTGCAATGCTTGTGTCCCCACAAGATGATAATTACTTTTATGCTTTTAGTTTTTCCTTTGTGTGCTCTAACAACACTGTTGAGTAAGAAGGTCTTATTTAGGGTCTTGAATGGGCAAGAAAAAGAGGAATAAATTGTTTGAAGGTTTATGGAGATAGTGAGCTAATTATCAATCAGGTAAGAGGCCTAAATGTTGCTAAGAACAATGCCTTGAAGTCCTATAGGAATAGGGTATGGGATGTGATAGAAGAGTTTAGTGCTTTTAACCTAATTTATATTCCCAAAAATAGAACAAATATGCAGATAGGCTTGCAACAATTGGAGCACAGTTTGATATTCCCAATGATATCAAGAAGGAGAAGGTACAACATTATGTGAAAGTTGTGATCAAACCCTCAATTCTTGAAAACAATGTTACTGGCAATTATTTGACAGTGATGAGTAGATTCTATCTTTTCTGCTTGAAGAGGATCGGGTTTTATGGTAAATCAAGAGAAGTTGAAGCAACAGTATGATGATCAGCTCATACAACTGAAAAAAAAAAACAAGTTACCCAAGGGTTTAGTTACCTTGGAGTCAATTTTCAAAACTGATGATCAGTTTAAGAAAATTAAAACCAACATTCAAGTCAAAGAGGAGCATTATAAGGAACTTTAAATCTTTAAAGGTAAGCTCCTTAAGATAGGAAAAATTTGTTCATCAGAGGATAGACAAGCTTTCATTAAACTTTGCCAAGAATTTCATGATATTTTTGCATGGCAATATTCTGACCTGAAAGGATTTGACCCTCAGATTGCCCAGCATACAATTGAGTTAGAGCCAAATGCTAAGCCTATTAGGCAAAAGTAGAGGCCTTTAAACCCCAAGCTTGAGCCTTTAATGATTAAACACATAAAGCTACAAATGCCACATAGTGAGGAGTGTTGTATGGTTAGCTTAGATGATCAAATAATAGCATAATTGAACTAAGATCAGACAAGATAGTGATCAAATAAAGCCATACTCATTGAAGTTAATCTAACATTGCCAAAATGATTCAACTATAGCTTAATGAAATCTAATTCGAAACAATTGAATCAAATGACAACCAAACCTTCAACCCCATCATGGATTGATGTAAACTTGTAGTGATTTGGAATGCTCAAATTTGCCTAATCCATTTGCAAAAGCTTGGTTGAAGATGATTGATTCACAAAATTCAATTAAATTGCTTAAGAATGACTCAAGATTTGAAGAGATTAAGGGTGCTATGAAGATTGTGAATGAAATTCATGTTGAAAGGCCTTGGTATTTATGGAGTTTAGGAATTTTGATCAATGGTCAAGATAGAAAATGGTAACAATAAATGAGAGGAAATTAAGGATGTGAATGTAGATCAAGGATTAATCAATGGTTCATAATCCATGAGATACTCAACAATATCCCTTAATTCATGGAGATATGTTGGAGACATTTGAATATGGAGGGAAGAATTTGAATTTCGAAAGGGGATACTCCTTGGGGAATATTCTTTGTGCAAGTTGGAGGATTGGAAGAAAATTAATTAATTAAATTTTTTTAAAAAAATCAATCAATTGTTTAAGTTGAATTAGATAATTGGGAATTACTTAATCAAAAGGAGAAATTAAAGTGAAAATGACGAATTAATCAAATAACCTTAATTATTCGATTAATAGGAGAATTAAGTTAATTTAACTAAATATTTTTTTATTATTTAATTAAATAGAGGAATTAGGTGAATTATAAGAGAAATGTTGTTAATAAGTGAAATCAAGATGTGTGATATGTTTAGGACATTTTTAGGTGTTTACATTTTTCTCCTGTTTGAAGTGAGGTGCCTGTTGTGTTGTTTCAAAGATCTGATACTATTTGAAAAAAATTAAAAATTTCCTTGATTTTTCTTGATGCCCCACTATGCCCCAACGGATGAAGGAATGTTGGTGTGCTACCCCCTCAAGAGATCAGTCAAAAAAATTGATTTTCAGGTTGAAATCTCGACAAGGTTATAGGAGTAATTTTGTTAAGAAGATGAAAAAAAAGTCCTAGGAAGCTCAAATGTTCGATGTAGACAGATTTTATTATGTATACACATTCATCAGCTATGGATAGCCTCCCGTATATTTTGATGTATATCTCACAAATTTGATTTTATGATACATGGATAGAAATGTTAGTATGATAGAGATAGAAGAATGAGATAGGATGGGATGATTAGATATAATGATTAGAATGGAGTGGAATAATATGATGTTGATCAGGATACCAATAAATCTATAATTATTAAGATGGATTCCAGGATTTTATTGGATATGTGATGAGATGGGATAAAATGATTTTTCTTTTATTTTTTATATTATGCTTAGTTTCCTCATAGCAATCCTCATTTGATGTAGCAAGTAGACACGATGCACCAAGGTATGAAGAACCAAGGTGGGTTTGTATCCAATGCATAGAATTTGACTATTTGAACATATAGGAGTATCCTTGTTCATGTAATACCCCTTCGTTTTGCTTTCTGGACTAGACAATGTGTCCTTGTTTTGCTATGATTTGTGTTTCTGGATATTCAGATACTATATCTTGTGTGTGTGTGTTATTGATTGCTATTTATAGAGTAACAAACATGTGATATGGTGTATCTTATCTGATGCTTTATTTTACATGCTTTAATTGGTGTAATGATGTTAGTTAATATAACATGTTTATTGCATATGAGATTATTGGATTATGATGGAAATGCCAGTTATGACATGTGTATTGGTGAAGGGGACGAGATTGCGTCACTCGCTTGCGAGCGCCCTGCGATTTCATGATTTCCTCTTCACGGTGTGTATTTTATGTATTTTATATATATATATATATATATATATATATATATGATGTTGGTTACTTTGTTTTCAGGTTTGCAGATACATGACATCGACTCCACCTGGTTTCACAGGTTTGAGTGTGTCGATCCAACGGTTAAGTTGAACGGGAGATAGTAGCTAGGTAACTTGTGTCAAGTCTACACCCTAGCCATAGTGTGTCGTTAGTCATGTTTGTTGAGTCTTTGATTGCCTTATTTTAATATTATTTAATTCTGAAGGGTTCTTGATTATGGAAATAAATATTTAGAATTATTGCATTAAATAATGTTGATATTTATTTATTTAAATTTGACATTTCGATAGAAGTTATTATATAAATTAATTAATTTAATTTAATTATTTAGTAAATTAAATTTAATCCATAGGGTTGAATTTATTTAATAAATAATTAAAATTAATTAATTAAATTTGATGTTGAGAAAATTAAAAGAAAAAGAGAATTTAATTTCATTTTGGAGTTTAATTTTATATGGTTGTAATTAATTTCAATTTGGAATTAAATTGGTATTTGGAATTATTAAATTAAATGGAAATTAAATTTGGTTGTTAGAAGATATTTTTAATTTTGTCAGCATGTTAGAGTTAAAATTAATTAAGAGGTTGTTGAAAGTTGATTCACAGAGAGAATTTTGGATTTGAAAGAAAGAGGAAAGCTTCTTCACGAGAGTGTGAGGATATTTTTGGGGATAAATATTTTTTGGGGAAGAATGAAAAATTGGAAAATACACAGAGGATTGTAGAGTTTCTTGGTTGTAGGAATTGTTATTTTGCATTTGTTGTGAGTATTGGATACTATTTTGGTGTTGGAATTACTAGGATTGCTAGGAAGAAGTTGTGGAAGCTTTGGAGGAGGCTCGACATCAAAGATTCATCTTGTTTGAAGATTCTTGATACAGGTTCTTTACTTGTGATATTTTATTGCTTATAATCTTTATTAGGAATTGTGTTGTTCAATGAATTGTTTTGTTAAATCCATTTAGGAAAAGGATTTGATTTTAGAGAAAGGAAAATTTTAAAGCTTTTGTTGTTGCTGTGAAGTTCTTTTAGGAAAAATATTAAACCTTTGATTAGGATTTAATTCATTTGAGAAATTTGATAGATCCAATTGTAAATCAAACTTAGAGGAAAACAACATCTAGATTTGTTTTTAGAAAATTAAACCTCTATAGAAAAATGAATTTTCTTTGAAAACCTCTGTGCATTTTGTGGTGAAGAAAACCAAAGGATTTTAGTTTGTTTATTGTTAACCTTTGTTGGAAATTGGTAGTCTCTTTGCCTAGATTTAAATTTGTGGAAGTTATTTAAAAGATTCATTTCTAAAATCCTCTGTAGAAAATTTTTTGTTCTCTAGAAATTTTTATAATTTCACCTGTAAGTGTATATTTTAAAAAATTCCTCCAATTTATCTATTATGTTGAAGATTTTGTTTATATATATATAAACGTTTGATTTTATTTTAAAGTGACAAAATCGTTGTACGACGAATTTAATTGTGCATATTCTAGGAATACGTTTTCAGAATTTTTGAATTCCACTTGTTATTGTTAAAAAAATTTAAAGGTTAAAAAGTGTTTTGGTAAATGTGGTTGGTGGGGAGGTCAAACCCCACCGCCCACCGTACCGCTTTCACATGGGAGTGTGTTGCTCCCATGGCAACGCCCTCCACTTAGTGGAGGGAGCGTTGCCCCCAACCATTGGGACCGACTGTACATAGTATAGACCGATGCCCAACACTTGGGTTGGTCGGTTGTACTATGTACAATCCAGCGCCCAAGGCGTTAGGCCGATTGTACCATGTACAGTTCGGCGAACCAATGGTATATATTTTTTTTTCATGTGTTTATTGTATAATACTTTTCGGATTTGCAGTCCAGTCAATTTAATTTTTGTTTTCGAAAATTGCGAATAATTTGTGGGTTCGTAAATTGTTAAATGAATTAATATATATAAATATATATACATTATGTATATATTTATATATATATATATTATATATATATATAATGTGTATATGTTTTTATGTATATTATTTTAATATAAGTTTCTTTGATTGGAATTAACAACAGTATTTTAGTTATATATTTAATGAGTATATATCATGAATATATATACATAATTATATATTAAAATATAATTGTGTATGTATATTTTATGAGTATATATTAAATATATATATTGTTAATTTAAATAGTTTTTGTTTCAAAAATTATTTTATATTATGTTGATTGGAAAATGGAAGGAAATGAAAATAGAAGGAAATATGTTGTGTTTTTAAAAGTATTTGAAAAATGATTTTATGTAGAGGCAATTTAATTGAGGTAATTAAATATTTTGTAAGGCAATTGGTTATTTACTGTGAAATGTATTAGAAAGGGAAATGGATTTAATATATCCAAAAGTAGATAATTTCCTTACCATTGCTTGTTGTAATTATTTCCCTTGTGTTCATGATTGGGGAAAAAGGGTTGTTTGAGTTTTAATTTGTAAGTCTTCCAGAGGTTGAGGGTTGTTGATTTTTTATGTCAACCATTTGTATTTCCCTTGGGTAGTGCGTTATGTGATCGGTTTCCTCCAAGTGTTTGGAGTGAGTTTCATCATACTTTGCCTCCTAGAGTTGGAGTGGTTGCATTATCTAGTTTGTATGCACTTGAGTTACCCTTGGAGTTTAGTTTTGTATAGTATGTTGTCAATTAGAAGAGTGGCTTCTGTTAGGCGCCAGAGCCCAAAGAGGTAAACTGGGTAACCTTCAGAGGTGATTTAATCAAGTGATAACTAAATTAATGTACTTAGATGATTAGGAAGTATTACACACTAATCAAGATAATTTAGCCTCACTCATAGACACAAGGGATCGTTTACACTTGGGGTGAGTGGGAAGGCTTGGAATGGCAAGGCCAACTATCTTGTCCTTACGAGAGGTAGTCGATTCTGCATGAGTAAGCATGAAGGTCAAGATTCGGTTGAGGTCACTAAGATTATCGGAGCCTATGAAGAATGCCCAAAGGAGATCTCATGACAAACTGTGCGATGACACTTTGTCTAGGACAACATTGGTATTTGTTTTGTGTGTATAGATTTCTCATCACACTTGATCAAATTATATGACTGGAAGCAATGTGACCATGTTAGTGTTGGACTTATATTGTACATGTGTTTAGTTGAGTTAGTGTGTGTCAGTATGAGTCTGCCTATGGTTAGAGGTTGTAGTGTTTGTCCATGTTACGTTGTTACTATCTCCTAGCATGGGGGGTGGGCCTTCAAGTACCACTTGGTTGGGTGGAACATGCACCATACACCATTGGGTCCCCCTTTTATCTTCAATACTTGGTGGCGAGACATCCAGTTGGGCAACTCGCAGTTCATGTTTTAATTCAAGCATTGTAATATTTCAATTTGTAACATGTTGTTTTACCCCTCTTGTGTTTACGAGGTGGATTTATGTAATTGTAACACATTTGTACTATTGCCTCATTCTGGGAATGAGTGATGTAACCTTTGGATTAAGCTAATGAATTTGTATCTTGGATGTATATCTTATTATGTTATGTTGTATCTTTATGTTATTTAAATGCTTATTTCCTAATGTCATTAAATGTTATGGTTATATGTTGGTGTATGTGTGGGTTTAAGTAATCTCGATTATGTAGCCTTAGAGGATGTTGTCAATTGTAGGTGAACATGTATGTTTAATTCACTTTAATAAAAAAAATTTGTACGCTTTTATAATGAATTGAAACTTCCTCTAGGGTTGCATGGCGGGGCATTACAGTTCATACTTGACATGCAAAAACCTTGTTTTAATATGTGAGAGAATGAAGCCATCGAAGTATGAAGACTAATACACAAAAGGTATGAAGAACCTGATATGCACTAGCCATTATATTACTTGAGACTATTCCTACACACACAAGACAAGTATTCACCAAGGTCGTATTTCTAGAACATCCAAAAAGCATAACAAACAAAAGCAATGACCAATACCCCATTCCTTTCTCTCTAAATCATTTTAGACATCATTGAGAGATCATCGAAAAAAGAACAATAAGATAAATCAAAAGAAAAGATCAAGATGAAAATGTCAATATTGACATATCTCTTGCTAGAGAGAGTTGTTTTGGTTGAAGGTTTGAAATGACGTTTATTGTAGGAAAGATCTATTTGTAAGACATGCATTGGATAGTAATTGTTTGTAAATGTTTGATAGGTTGTTGATATGAGGGCTAACTAACATGTTTAACAATCATAAAGACTCATGGCTGTTAGAGTAATAGGTTGTTTACTTGATTAATTTAATCATGTTGATTAATTAATTAAGTCACCTTTACTTTATTTCACTTAAGCTAAAATTAGGAATATTTATTTTGCATTATTAAATTAGTCTTGTTGTCTCGTTCATTATAATCTTGACACTTGTCACATGCTAATTTAATCTTCATCCTAGGGTTCTCACTTTAGGTTTTGATCTCCTTTCTTAAGGATTGATCTTTTTGTAATTATTCACTTCTCGGTTAATGCATCGTTTGCTTCATGTTTGCAGAGCAACATTCTTGTGCCTCTTGATCTCCTTTGGTGACAGTTATTTGCTTGCAGGTGTTCATTGGGATATGTGAGGTTGGATTATCAACTTCTACAATGACTTTGTGTGAAATTTTGTGTTTCAATAATTGTTGTACTTGTTCTTGTTTGTTTCACCAAAGGTGAGGATGACGATGGGTTTATTATGGATGAAATTTTATTACGAATGAGAGAGATATAGGATGGTGATTTTGTTTCTTTTTGGATTATTTTAGTGTTTTTGACATTTTGAAATGTTTTGAGGTTGTTTTTGGATTTTGATGTTTTATGAGTTTATTTTTGGTATTTTGAGAATATTTAAATGTTTTTGAGTTTTCAAATGTTTTGACCAAGAGAACAACACCTAAGGGATAGACCTATGCCTCGAGGGCTCATCAGAGATTCTTGCCTACATAACTATACAGAGGCCTCAAGTTCAATTATTTGGACTTGGATATTAGCACCTGATGGCTAATGATATTTTTGGGATCTTGATAGTTTAATTATTTATGAAGTTTTAAACTTATTTGGATGTTTTTGTATTTTTATGTATTTTGGACTTTTTTTAAATTTTGATGTATTTTATGAATATTCTTAAGGTTTTCTAAACTATTTTGGATGTTTTTGAGGATTTTTAAGTTTATTTGAATATTTTTAAAGTTTAAATGACTTAGATGATATACAAGAATCCATGCTGATGACTAGGTATAGGGAGATGGCCCCATTCGTGTGTTAGATTACCTCGGTATAGGTAGGACAAACTGACCTTAGAATAATGCTAAGTAATACTAATAGGAATATATACTCATTGAAGACCAAGCCATGATAGGAGATGGATGGGTGTAAGATGGATGGATGAAGGATAAGAGTATTTGATAGATGGTAGATGGTGCTTATTTACATAAGGAACCTATTTTCCAAGTTTTCACCAAGGTACTTGCCCAAAGCGCCACCGAAGTGGTTTTCATTATAGGACAATTTTTCTCTTTATTGTTTTTATCCTTTTTTGGGATTTTTTTTTTTTTTTGGAATAATATACCCCTCATGGGTTAGGCATAGAACCACTTGAGATGAATTTTATTGATAGGTTTTTTTAGGGGATCCCCTTCAAGTGTAGCCAACTGATACGCTCCTGAACTATAGCTTGTAGTGATGACAAAAGGTCCCAACCAGTTTGGTTCAAACTTTCCTTTATTATCTTGATCTAGTTGATTCTTTTGATTCTCCTTTAGAACAAGATCTCCTACCTGAAAGTGTCAACTTTGATTTTATTGTTATAGCTTCAATAGAACTGATTCCGATAGGCTTGTAGGTGATTCAATGCTTCTAGGTGATGTTCATTCAGCCTACATGTCTTATATTCTTCCTCAATAATTAGGTGTTGCAATGAAATTCTCAATGATGGGATCTCGACCTTAATGGGTAAGATGGTTGCATTCCCATAAACCAAAGAGTATGGAGTAGCACATGTTGGTGTTCTAATACTAGTTTGGTATGCCAATAGGGTGGGATTTAACTGCAAGTGCCAATATTGGCTAGCATCATTAACTATCTTCTTCAATATTTTGATGATGGTCTTGTTAGATTCTTCAGCTTGACCATTTCCTTGGGGGTAGTATGGGGTAGAAAAATGATGTTGAATATTGAATTGATTGCATAGCTCTCAGACATATTAATTTTTGAATGGTGTTCCATTATCTATGATAATAGTCTATGGAACACCATAGTAGTAGATTAGGTAGTTTAGGATGAATTTGGATATCTATTTTCCAATTATAAAATTCATGGGTTAGCCTCAATCCACTTCATGAAATATTTAGTGGTAGTAATTATGAATTTGTGGACATTAGAGGATGTAGGTGTTATTTTACCAATGAGATTGAGCCCCCAATATGAGAAAGGCTATGGTGTAGTGATGGGTCTAAGCTCTTGAGTTGGAGCATGGATGATGTCACTTGTAAACACTTCACAAATTGATTAGCTTCCTGCTCCATGGTAGGCCAATAATATCCCATTCTTAGCAACTTTTTAGCCAAGGTGATACCACTCAAATTTGACCCATAGAAGCCTTTGTGTACCTCTTTCAAGGCAGTTAGAGCTTCTTCTTGGTTAAGACACTTTAATAACATTCCATCAAGATTTCTTCGATATAAGGTATCATCAATAATGAAAAGTGGGAGGATCGACAAATGAATGTTTTGTGGTTATTAATGAGGTCAGATGGAATGGTATCATCGTGAAGGTATAATTAGATGTCATGGTACCAAGGGGACCTGAGACCAATAATTTTATACATAAATTTTGACTCTAGGATATCAAAATTTAGTACAAGAAGTTGCTCTATGAGAAACTCACATTTCAAACTATTGTGTTGCATATCTAAAAAAGATCCAAAAGTTTCCATTGTATCAACTACTTTAATCCTTGGAATTTGTTCAAAATTGATGTCTAAGAAGTACTCTTTGAAACTATCTACCTTTTTCTTGTATGGAATTAGCTTGTCATCCTTGGTTTGATAATCATAATTCACTTGACTTAATACTAGTTGGGTATCATCGTAGACTTGGAGTTCTTGTATTTTCCATTGGATAGTGATCCTTAACCCTGTAATGAGGGCTTCATACCTAGCTATGTTGGTTGTACATAGAAATACTAATTTGTAGGATTTTGGTATACAATCACCTTTAGGGGTGATAAATAGGATACCTACTCCTGACCCATGTTGTGTATGTGAACCATCAAAGTACAACTTCAACTGATTTGTTGATGTGAAGGTGAATATTATTTCATCAAGAAAGTTGGATACCAAGGGATTTTTTGCATATATTGGTGCTTCAACTAATTGATCATCTATGACCTATCCTTTGATAGCTTTTCAGTCAACATACTCGATATCAAAATTATTGAGGATCATAACCCATTTTTCCATGTGGCCTATGAGAGTAGACTTTGCTAATAGATACTTTAATGGATCCACCTTGGAAATAAGCTTGATTTTATGAGAAAGCATATAGTGTCTCATCTTTTGAGAAGCAAACACTACTACTAGATGTGCTCTTTCAAAGGGATTATAGTTAAGTTCATACACAACCAGGGTCATGTGTATATAGTAAATAGCCTTCTCTTTACCTTATTAATCATGTTGTGCCAAAAGAGATCCTAGCATTGCTGAAGTTGTTGAGGTATGTAATATTAATGGTTTGTTTGCAACTGGTGGCATCAAGACTGGTGGTGATGCTAAATAGTCCTTCAACTGTTGGAATTCTTATTCAAAATGATGGTCCCATTTGAATGCCACACCTTTTTGAAGAAGGTGCATGAATGGGTGACACTTATCTACCAATTGTGTAATGAACCTCCTAATAAACTGCAATTTTCCTTGAAGGCTTCTAAGTTGTTTTAAAGTTTTAGGTGGAGGAATCTCCATTATAGCTTTGAATTTGGCTGGGTCCACTTCAATTCCTCTTTGTGATATAATATATCCCAAAAGTTTCCTTGAAGTGACTCCAAAGACACATTTCTTTGGATTCGGTCTTACTTGATATTTCTCAAGCATGTCAAAGATTTGAGCCAAGACTTATAGATGTCCTCTCCTTGAGACTAATTTGGCAAGTATATGATCAACATAATCTTCTAGGATCTTGTGATACACATCATTGCTTTTTGATAGGTAGGTTCATCAATTTTCAAACCAAATGGTATAGAATTCCAGAAGTAGGTACCCCATGGACATGTGAATGTTGTTTTGTGTTGATCCTCTTTTGCAATCATTATTTGATTGTACCCTAAGGATCCATCCATGAGAGATAAAATCTCATGTCCTTCTATTAGATCCATAATAATGTCTATGTTAGGTAGTGTAAAGTCATCTTTAGGACATTACTTGTTCAAATCCATAAAGTCTGTACATATCTAGATGCCCCCAGTGTTTTTTGATACTAGTACCAAGTTTGAAACTCACTTTGGATAGTCAATCGATCTTATGAAATCCACATCAAGCAACTTATGTAATTCAACCTTTACCAATAGTGCAATTTGAGGATGCATTTTTCTTATCTTCTATTTCATTGGTTTCACATTTGGATGCACTATTAAGTGATATACAACCAACAAAGTGTCAAGTCCAGGTATGTCTGTGTAGGACCAAGAAAAGTTGAATTTTCTTTCTTTGAGAAAAGTTGTTAGATTATTTTGTTCTTTGTCATCCAAGTATGTAGAATAGAATATGACTTGAGGTTTTTCGATTGTTCTAGCATTTACTGGCTCCACTACTTTCACCAAGACTATTGATTTTTATTTATCCGTCATAATACTAAGTAGATTGAATCCTTCATTCGTAGGTGCCCCAGAGAGGTTTTCACCTTTGGGTACATCCTTTTTTTTTACTATTTTATAATTTGAAAGTGTCACTTTGTGGTTTTCACTTGGGGATCTTGTTTTGATTTTTAAATTTGTTATTTTGTGATTAAAGGATTCAACCATCTCCCCATAGTATGCTTGTGTATCCATTTCAATAACAAGCCCTAATTTATGATCTCCATAAGGTATGCAATCTTAGAGTCCCATGAATTCTAAGATAGCCTCATCATTTTTGAAAGAATCAAGAACCGGTGCTTGTTGTTGGTTCCAGTTGATAAGCTAGGGTTAAATGAGTTTTAGGTCTTTGTCTTGGGTGGGGGATGTAAAAGATGTTGTGGTAATCATGTATATTGAGGATTTTTCAAATAAATCAGTGATACACATGGGTGAGTCATCAATGTTTTTATAATCATATGTGTTTAACCAATAAGAAGCTCCAACTTCGTCAATTAAGATATCCTCGACAAGAGGGACCACATTTTTATTCGAGGTGTAACCAATACCTATATTATTTTTTCTCTTTTTCGGGATGATGGGTTCACACATGCCTTTATGATTCAAACCAGGGCCACCTATGCCTATGTATCTCATGTTTTTGATTAGTTGAAATCCTTTATTATTTTTTTCCATAGGAAGAGGAAGTTCTTGTTCATCTTGATATATCCATTTGGAAATATTACCTTCATCTAAAATCAAACAACATAATTGAACTAAAAGAAAACAAGATAGTGATCAAATAAATCCATACTTATTAAAATTAATCTAACATTGCCAAAATGATTCAACTAAATCTTAATGAAATCTAATTCTAAATAATTGAGTCAAATGACAAGAAAACCTCCAATCCCATTGTGGATTGATGCAAACTTGTAGTGGTGTGGAATACTCAAAATTTTCTATGCATTTGCAAAAGCTTGGTTGAAGATGATTGATTCACAAAATGTTCTCAAATGCTCTCAAATTGCTTAAGAATGACTCAACAATTCAAGAGATTTAGGATGCTATGAAGATTATGAATAAATTCATGTTGAAAGGCCTTGGTATTTATAGATTAGGAATTTGGATCAATGGTCAAGATAGAAAATGGTAATCAATGAATGAGAGAAAATTAAGGATGTGAATGTGGATCAAGGATTAAATAAATGGTTCATAATCCATGAAGGTGTGGATCAAGGATTAATCAATGGTTCATAATTCATGAGATACTCAACAATATCCCTTAATTCAGGGAGATTTGTTGGAGATATTTGAATATGGAGGGAAGAATTTGAATTTAAAAGGGAATATCCTTTGTGCAAGTTGGAGTATTGGAAGAAAATTAATTAATTAAATAATTTAGGAAAATCATTTAATTGTGAAAATTGGAAGAATTGAGATCTTTAATTAAATAATTGGGAATTATTTAATCAAAAGGGGAAATTAAAGTGAAAATGATGAATTAATCAAATAACCTTAATTATTCAACTAATAGGAGAAATAAGTGAATTTAACTAAATAATTTGTCATTTTTAATTAAATGGAGGAATAAGGTGAATTACGAGAGAAATGTTGTTAATAAGTGAAATCAAGATGTGTGATATGCTTAGGATATTTTTAGGTGTCTACAAGGAGAAACACCATAGAATAAAGATCATTATTGTTTAGAGTGATTAGGTGTGTCAACACATGGGAGAGCACCATAATCACTAAGTTATTGTATTTTATTATACAAGGCCCGACATTCATTGGTAGAATGACCATGCACCTGATGATATGCACAAAATGAGTTATAAATTTCTTTCATGTTTTCAAAGGAAGAGTAATCAAGTGGGCTTTGAGAAGCCTCGACAAAATATGCTCTTGCTCAGTAGTAGAAGATATTTATTTATCTTGTGAAGAAAATCTTACTCGCTTACCATAAGATGTCATACATACAATAGATGATAAAGCATTAGATGAAGATGGGGATGAAGATTGGAAACCTAGTCCGTGCTTAGAAAAGTATAGTATAGACTTCACTTGATCCCTAGCATTTTGTTCCATGTTTGAATTATATCCATTTTGAGAAAGAATTATGTATCCAAGCCCATAACATTCTTCCAACTCAGATGAAGAAATAGCATCTACATTCTTTTGAGAAGAATTTCTTGAGAATGTAAATCCTTTTTAAGTTTTTTAAAGTTATTCATCTTCCACTCATGAGGGATGGAGGTTAAAGAGCCCCCATTACCATCATGGGGTGATATTTTTGAATCTATTGATGTGGGAAAAGATAAAACACAAGAATCTTTAGGTTTAGATTGTGAGATTTTATACTCTCCCATAAAGGAGGATTCAAAATCTAATGAACCCCAATCATCACCAAAATATGTGTTTGAAGATGAAGCAATATTATGATCATCATTTGCCTCTTTAAAGTTTTGTGGTGAGATTTTAGACTCTCCTTTGAAACAAGGTTTAAAATCTAATTGCCCCCAATTGTCATCCAAAGATTTCATCATGGATAAAACAAACTCTTCTTTGTGTTTGACATTCATGGGTTCTACTTTTAAAGTTGGAATCAAAGTATTAAGAGAGTCGAGAGTGTTATGTTCAGATTTAGCTTGTGAATTAGAACTCTTTTTCATTTGTTTTTACCTTGTATATCTTGTTATTATATTCATACTTCATCTCACGGTGAAGAGTATATGGGACTCCCTTCATGTCATGAATCCATGGTCTACTTAGGAGAAGATTATATGAAAGAGGTCCTAGCATGACATGGACAAGTGTTTGTAAAATCATGGACCCTACCTTAATGGGTAATATGATCACTCCTAATGGTTGCTTACTAATATTTTTAAAGCCACAAATATAAAGATCATTAGGTTCCATAAGATTCTTGTCCACGTGAATTTTATCTAGAAGATCAATGCTACAAACATTAAGACCCGATCCATTGTCTATAAGGGTATACCTAACTCTAATTTTGTTAATGACCACCATTATCATTAAAGATTCATTTTTGTTTTGGATCTCAAGCGACGGTAATTCATGTTAAGGAAATTTAATATCCAACTTTGTCACTTGCGTACAATCAAACAAGGCTACTACATTATTCAGTTTAACAAAAGTTGGGACATCAATCTATTAGAGTAATCATGCATTAGCTAATAATTAATTACTCTTTAATTGATTATGAGTCTTATTTATTCTCATGCACTTAAGCTATACTTAGGAGTTCTTTATTTAGTTAACTAAGTTCTTTTCTATGTTAATTGCGGTGAGCTATTATTAGATTATTTTGTCTCATCATATGTGATGTTGAAATTTTTCATGATCTAATCCCTTTACCATTTAGGGTTGCTCCTATATAGCACTCAACCCTCATTGCATCATCTCTCTGGAGATTTACTCTTCTGATCTCTCGAACTCTCAACCTTTGAGGACTCTTTTTTTCCTTGAAGATTCTTGAGGTTCATTTTGTAGCTTTTTGTTGTTGAGAAATATTGCATATATTATTTGTAGATCTCTTGCATGGAAGGTGTCTTTGTTCATTGTTTGATCCTATGGCTCATGTTTTTTCACAATTCTAATAGGGTATTAGAGCATGGATTCAACAAACCCCTTCTTGATTTATGAGGTTTTTTTCTTCAACAAGGGTTATAGGTATCAGATTTGGAATCCCCTTTGCTTTTTTTTCAAATGTTGGAGGTGGGCAAATTTTTGGTGCATTTTGGCGTAAAAAGGACCTCACTGTTGGATATAGAGTTGTTGAGAAAGTCGGATTTGGATTTTGTTTGGCTTGATTTGGACTCTTGAGGTCAAGATCTATGAGGGTTTGAAGCAATTGCTTTTTTTCGGATCTAGAGGGTAGCTACGATTTTGGTGCATTTTGGCATGAAAAGGACCTACCCATTGGATTCAGGAGGTCAGTTCCATGAATTTTGATTATAAATTCACCCTATTTTGGCATTAGGAGCATTTGAGGCAAAAAAAATTGCACAGGGCCCTATGGCCTTCGTACGACATTGTGCACGAAAATCAAAAAAGAAAAAAAAAGTTGGCATTTTTTTGGTCAATGTTCTTTTATTAATTTTTTTTTTATTTAAAAAAAAAAAGTTTTATGGTGGAATTCTTTTTTCTCTGGGCACATTTATGGGGGTACCTATAGGTACTTGTACCCACAGGCTTATGGGCCCCACCCCAGTAGTTGGTAGTCTTTCCTTTTCCCACTAGTGGTGACCAACTGGTTTTATACTATCAACGACTTTCTTTTCAACCGCCGAATCACAAAATTCCTATCGACAACTCTTTCACACTTTTTCAGATAGCAAAATATTTTTCTAGCATTTCAATTTTTTTTGACATACTACTTTTCACCAGCAGAGAATCTCTTATGGCATCTTCCAATAATTTTTAGAATATTCTGCTCATTAGATTTTTTTAGGGGGACCCAATTTTTTTTTTGGCCAATAGGAATATTCTTTGGAATATTCGTTGACATCCTATGTTCACGTCAACCATACGGTTGACTAGCCAAGGGCCCCAAGTCCTCTTCTTTGGCCTAAGGGAGTAATTTTTTCTTTTGGCCATAACTTGGGTGTACAATATATTTTTTGGCAAACAAAATATTGTCACAAAGTTGGTCTTATCACTATTTTTGTTGCTGGTATATTCTACAACCTATTCAAGTCATAGGTGTTTTTTCAATCTCGAGCTCATAAATTTTGACCTATTTCTTCATTTTTTGTGATTCCAAGGGCATTGAAACCGTCTTTCAAATTTCTTCACATCCATCCATGCATTTTTCCAGATTTCTCTCCAATTACATTTTATTCAGTTTTTTGTGTCACACTCTGGTGAATTACTTGGACATCTTAGCTCTTGGAAACTTTTTATTTGTGGGATGACTCATTTTTGGTTGTTCTATATGTATTTCTAGTATTATTTCCTATTTGGGCTTTGTAGACATCTTTTCCATGCACATTCTCTTTTGTAGACACACTGAAATAAAGTGTCATTATGGTGTATATTTTTTAGGGATTTCGCATATCCTATTATGCCTTTTGTATTCACACTATGATATAAAGTGTCATGGGGGGTTGATGTTTTCCTTTGGTTTTCCATCACACCTTGTCAAGTGAGTTTCCCTTCCATGATAATAGTAAATCTTAGTGATTCTTGCCTCATGTGTGTGTGTCTTAGTTTGCATGCCCTTTTATTTGTAGGTTGTTTCTCCTACATGCACTCCTAGTTTCACATAGTTTTAGTGTACCTATCTTGGCTCTCCCTTTTAGCATTATGGGGGGTTTTAATATTGGTGATAATTATTCTTTGGTTTCACAGTTTGGATTGATCTATATATCTATTTATTGTTCATGTGTACTAGTCGTATGCAACATGTACATCGGTGACTGGTTACCCATGTATTTCAGTAAGATGGATCATTTATCATATGGACACTCTTGCATTCATGTTTTTGGAGGTTATTCATTTTAGCACCATATCAATCATCATTTGACAACAATCTATAGCTTCTTTGTGCTCCAGTGATGTTCTGCATGTTTCTCTTTTTTAGGACATTATTTGTTTGGAGGCTTCTTAGTCCTTCGCACCTTGATTTGGAGGCTTTTTCAGTCCTTTATTCATCTTTCTCTTTTTTGGAGAGGAATTTTCTCCCATTGTGGTTTTCTCTTTTTTCTCCAGTTGCGAGAGATCTTTTATTTGTACATGGGTACCTCACCAGGCCTTGTTTTGTTGGGACCCATCATGCATTCTCTTTTTAGGGTTTTTAGCTACTCTCTAAGCTCATATTAAGGGGGTATTAGAGTAATCATGCATTAGCTAATAATTAATTAATCTTTAATTGATTATTAGTCTAATTTATTCTCATGCACTTAAGCTAAACTTAGGAGATCTTTATTCAGTTAACTAAGTGCTTTTCTATGTTAATTGAAGTGAGCTATTATTAGGTCATTCTATCTCATTGCATGTGATGTTGATACTTGTCATGATTTGATCTCTTTACCATTTATGGTTGCTCCTATATAGCACTTAACCCTCATTGTATTAAAATTTTGAGATTTACTCTTTTGTACTCTTGAACTCTCAACCTTTGAGGACTCTTGTTTTCCTTGAAGATTCTTGAGGTTCATTCTGAAGATTTTTCTTGTCGAGGAATATTGCACATATTGTTTGTAGATCTCTTGTGTGGAAGGTGTCTTTATTTATTGTTTAATTTTGTGCCTTGTGTCTTTTCACAATTCTAACATAATCTTCTGCAGAGCCTCTTGGAGCATCCCTAGTATGTAGGTGATGTTTGAACCAAATCCAAAAAGGAGATTTTTGTTGGAGTATTATGAAGTTGCTCAACAAGATCATATTATTTACCATTGCGCTAAGGAATATTGGGTATGGGTTGAAGCTATGGTTGAGGAAATGGGATGGATGTTAGTGTTTGTTTTGCTTGCTTATTATTTCTAGTGTTATATGTGTGAGAAAGTATGTGATAACTTGGTTGTTGTGACACATGATTACTAGTGAGTTGTTTTACAAAGTTTGGGATGTGTCCATGAGGTTTAAGAGGTCCTATAATGAGAGGTATTTTAGGAGGTCCAATAATTAGAGGAATTTTAGGAGTTCCAATAATTAAAGGAGATCTAAATGTTAATTGTGCATTCATAACCTCAATAGAGTTAACTGCTTGTTGACAATCCTTTATCGATGGGGGATCTAATATCACCTTAACATCTTCATCTATGCAATCCCTATTAATGTATTTTGAAATAAATATATCAATGAGCTCATCCTCTTGTCCCACCATATATTCCCAAGTAGGAGATTTATTGGGAGAGAAACAAACAAGATTCTCATGATGCTCAATGATTGAATCCTCTAACACCAAGATACCTTCTTCACAAGTAGGAGAGATATCGGGAGAAGAACCAACATGATTGTCATGATTGTCAATTATTGTATTCTCTTGCACCAAGCTAACCTCACACATAGGAGAGATAGTGGGAGAAGGATCAATGAAAAATTAAAAAAAGGAGAAATGAACTCATTTTCACATGCTTGTAACAAAAAATCTTTGAAATGCTTAAAAAGATCTGACAATAGAACATGAATTATGAAAACACAATATTTTTGCAATGAGAACATTGTGTTATGTCATATGGATCAAGATAGCAATGTTTTTAGCAAAAAAAATAGTTAAGAGGGTTGATCTTCAAAGATTGAGGCCAAATTTGGGTAGAGACCAGAGACAAGATTATGCACATAAAATTTGGGCTCAATTTGGTTGGACAAGGGCACCCAGAGCGACTATGTCTAGTGAGGAAAATTAACAAATTCAAAATCTGGCAATCATCTATTGTGTCTAAGGGTCCTATGCTCCAAAGGTTCAAGTCTAGTAGTGGACAGATTTCTAGAAATGCACCAAAACTTAATTTCTCTATATGAAGCGCATTTATGCATGTAATTTTGGATATTTTTAGGATAATTGAATATGTTCAAATGAAAAATTCTAGAAATTAAATACTATAATTGACTAATTTTTCCAAAAAATATAGAAAAGAATGCTTTTTGATCTTTTGGAATGAAAATACTATGCACTTTTGTCACTTTTTCAATGTTTTTCACTAAAACATGCATGCATAAATGATCAAATAATTTTGCAATTAATTTTCTCAATGAAAGTAATTAAGATCTAAGCCCTAGACAAGGAAAATTAAATCTAATTTTTTTTTGCATTATTTTACCAATTTTTATGATAAAAAACTAATGAAAATGGATAGTTTTTTGAAAATAAATGCAAATTATCAACAAGATTTTCAAACATCCTAGATTTTAAATTCAATTTTTAGACTTTATGTAATGAAAAATAAAAAAAATTACAAGTGTGAGATACGTCGGGTTCCCAAAATGTAATGTTGGAAGCTGAAACCCTAGGTTTTTACTAGGATTAGCCACCTTTCACTATAAAACATTAGAATACAAATCGACAATGGAATTAGATTGACTTACAACCTTGAAGGTGAGATAATTAGCCTTGGATATAATTTTCTTTGGAGGTTTGAAATGTATTTGGAATTAAAATGCAATGATGCAACTAGCTAAACATGAAATGCACTATTCTAATGTAAATACAACATATTTGGGAACTAATAGTCAAAATTGGAAACCAAAAATGAGAAGAGCAAGCATTGATGCATGTGTGGTTCAAATCTAGGCCTGATTTTGGAGGACTAGGTCACATAGGGTTACTATGTCCTTGTAAATTAACTTAAGCCAGGTTGTCTTCACAGTCCCTTGGAGTCTTCTTAAAGCCTTCTTCCTTCTATGTCTCACTGCTAGATCTTTGTTGGATGTTGAGATAATTGAGTTTTTGTATCTTGTCATGTTGTAGGGTTTGAATGCAACAATGAATAGATGATATTGAAACTTCTCTCAATCTTCTTTAGATCTAGAGCCTACACGTTCAAAGAGAGAGGAAGGGTTGTACCATATAGGGGCTTGCCTCATTCAAACCTCGTGTTGATGTTTCTACCTCCACAATGGAAGAGATGATGATAGAGAGCTTATCCTTTTGAGGGATAAAGGTTAAATGAAAAATGGATGATGAATCAATAGTGGACAACAACTCACCACTCAAATCTAATATCCTTGAAGGACTGAATTCATACACATCTCCTCAAGGCTTGATTTGCTTGAAAGACCTACAAGGGTTAGTACAAACAAAGTGATAGAATAAACATGAAAAAACTCACATGAAACTTGACATGATGCTTCAATGTTGAAATGTTGTGATCAATTTTCTCTTGAATACTCTTGACTTGATAATAATTGCTTGATAATGATCTTGATTCCAAAATTGCCTCTTAGATTTGACATGATAAAATGATTAGGTATATATAGGCATTTAATCTAATTTCCCAAAAATTAAATCTTGATAGTCGATATTGGAAATTTGAAATTAAATTAATAAAATGCCAACTTTGACATATTAAAATTTGGACAAAAAATAGGGGGACCAAGTCACCTAGGGCGACTTAGTCCTGGCCCTATTTTGTAGGGTGTGAAGTGTTAGGAGCAAAATATTAAATGTTTTCTTTGGTTTTGCTCATGGGTTTTCTTGATATATATCCAAATGGGCCATAGAATGCATATTTTAGGAAATTAGATGTACAATTAGATCTATAAACTTAGTAGGGAGAAAAAATTAGTGTGAAATTGTAAGGGTGACAATTTATGACACTACATTATTTTACATATTTGTATACTTCTTTATTTAGATTATAAATTGCCATATAGTTTAATTAGTTGACTACATGTTAGATATTATTTCCCTCTTGGATTACTCTAGAATTCACTCTTCTTAGTATAAGAATTTTTGCATTTTTCATAGTTAAAATGGATTAGATTAAAAATTTGATCTTGATCATTATAGATATGATTCAATAAATCGGGCTAGTCTACAAGTTATGGTAATCCCTCTTAGTAGTGTTATGTGGTTGTTTGATCTTTCCCCTTCACTAGTAGCAGACACCAATTTTTTTCCATGTACATTTTTGCATCCCTAGTGGGACACTCTTTCATGTTCATCTTGTTTAGACTAGGTCATGAGTTTGTTTGTTTACCTTTGGCCCCTATTTGACCTAACTTATTGCTTTTTATACCAACCAACAACCCTAATCATGTTTAAGTAATGAATTTAGATATTAACCTATAAATTTAAAGGAAATGTGTAGCCTCCTAAAATAATTTCCACATAACCCAAATAGAAAAATCTATGCAAAAAAGTATTCAAAATCCATATACAAAATAATAGACAACATACCATCAAATATGGCACAAGATATACCCTGGGAAAACCCTCAAGAGGGAAAAACCCAACCTCCAAAATCATCCATCCCTCATGTATTATTTATCAATGAAACCATTAAATACATATTCAGTGTGTCTCCATGAATACCCTTGAAACACAAGCTCTCTACAAGCACTCCATGTGAAAAATAATTTAACCACACATCTCATGCCATGCTTCAAACCTCACAAAAGCCAACAAAAGATGCTTTCAACCCCTTTGCCAAAATGGCCAACTAGCCAACCTTAGACAACTACCCATGTGCTTGCTTTTATAGACATAAGCTTGCACAAAACCACCAAATGGTATTCGATAAAACCATGTGACTAATACCATGAGATTACAAAATAATTAACCCCCATAGTTACTTTTTGATACTAGGTTTTCCTAATATTAAATATTTTCCCAATTTGAAATCTCACATTAAATATTTATCACAATGTTACATACAACATATAAAGTTGCCCCAAGATTGCTAACCCCATGTGATGCACACATCCCTAGACTCCCTAGGTGCACCACAAATAATAAAATATAACATTATGAAAGGTGGAGAACACACCTTTTCCTAAACATAGATCGATCTTGTTGGACTATCTACTCACTCTTTTTCTTGTGTTTTCCTTTTTTATCCATTTTAAAAAATATATCAAAACCATCTCATACTTTTTGAGACTTGGTCAATTTTTATGATAGGATACACTTGGTTTAAGGTCTCCTACTTGATAAAGTGTCTCTTTTTTATGTATTCAAATAGAAACCATGGATTATGTTCCTCTACTAGGACATTGTTCCCATTGCCTTCATGAAAAATGTCATGTGTTGGCCTTAGAAAAATTAGACCTATCCTTAGAATTCCAAAGATGACAATAGAAGATAAGAAATTGGGATGGTATAGGTTTCATGATATTGAGCAACCCCTTCTCTTCACTTCTTGATTAGTGGGACACCTTTGAGTATAAGATATCTTGATCTTCGTCTTACTCCTTTTTCATTGACTCACCTCATAGATATTGATGAGATCCTCAAGCATAAGCATAGTGACCACTTCCATAGTTAATGAGCATAATAATAATCATTTTTCTTATTATTAATACCAATGACATTACCCTTCCCTTGAGCTAGCTTCCCTCTACATGATAATACTACCACCTCATATGGTTCACACATGAACTATGAATCTCTCACTTGGTATAGGGATGCTCCTTTATCTTCTAGAGAATCATGAAGGTTTTCATGGCACATAGGCCTTTAATTAAATTATGATTAATCACATCGGGGTCATGAGTCTCACTTATAAAGATCAACCACTTTACCT
The DNA here is from genome assembly GCA_007115665.2 of Sequoiadendron giganteum. NCBI lineage: Eukaryota > Viridiplantae > Streptophyta > Pinopsida > Cupressales > Cupressaceae > Sequoiadendron > Sequoiadendron giganteum. Next base: position 585,713,227 of record CM021102.1, read on the forward strand.
ACCTTATTGAGGGTTACTTCTATCTATGACAATAAGTATGATCAACACATACATTATAATCATATTTGAGACCTCCATAATATTTATCCTTACTCTTACACAATATCAACCTCATTTCCAAGATCAAATTCCTAGAATTCCTTCCCCTCAACAATGATATTCAAGGTGGCTTCACTTAGAAGACTCTCTTTTGATCACTAGTGGTAGGGTTATTGTCATCGTAGTTGATGGGCCTAAGAAATATCTAATTTTCTTCCTTTTAGTTTACGTCTTTTTAACATTTCAAGCTGCTTATCTCACAAACAATCATGAACCTTATATATCATTTATGTCTTTATGCATCCTAAACCAAACTTTACCTTGTGAAAATATAATTATGATATGATGATTTTTGCATGGATAAATGTGTGAATGTTTATGAAACTCAATATTATTTTGTGTCAATTCATGGTTGTTTACTGATGTGCATACTTTAGATGAAACTAATTATTTTCATGAGGATAGCACCATTAAGCTAAGCGTGAAACTTAGTTATCTTGTGAAACATGGGATCATCTTCAAACTATGGGTCACCTATGGTGAAGATGAACCTCTAGAGTAGGTTGGTTCCCTTGATGGACCTCCTAAAGCTTGTTGGTTTTATAGCAAAAAGGATAGAAAACCGAATTTTAAAATAAACTATACCTAGGAGGTGATGCACCAATGATAAAAGACTTTGTACTTGATGTCCTAACTAACAATTTCTCTCAAAAACTACTCTATTATTTGCACAACTCATTTTTTTACAAAATCATACAAAAATATTTCATAGGGAGGTTGTGATGAAAACTATGTGTTTTCACAACTACAAGTACTAAAAAACATCTAACACAATTTGTGACTTGTATGGTTTTTTCTTATTATATAAATAAATGTATTGCAATGAGACATAATTCATGGATTAGCATTCATAATCACAAAAATCAGATCAAAATCATTTACAAATACACTTAACACAAGAAAATTGAGAAGGAAAAAGCTACTTTTTTATTGATAAAAGGAGTTTGCTTGTACAAATCTTGAAGAATACTAAAAATATAACTAAGTTGTTGCTCTATTAATATCAAAGTGAGTTACAATACTTCTCTTTTTCATAAGGCTAAAAGAGGAAAGAAAGAACTACTCTAAAGAGTTGAAAGATTTTGTCTTATAGAAAAATCTTTAGCTAAAAGAGGTTGCACCTTGTGGAAAAAATTGAGTGTGCATGGAGAGTGGAACTAGAAGTGAACTGGAAGTAGGATCATGCAAACTTTGGTGAAGAAAAGTTGACTTGAAGTGTTTCCCTCTTTGAATTTCGCATGCATCTTAAAAACTACACCTCTAACTGAACTTGAACTAGTCCCTAAATTAGCATGAAGATGATTGAAAAAGTTGAGTTTAAAACCCTTGAATGAGGTCTTCAATCTACTAGGCATGCAAGGAAAAAATCATTTATTTAAGGACTCCAAACTTCATAAAAAAGCATGATTTAGACCAAACTCCCCCTATCTTCAATCATCACCATGTAGACTTGTAAAATAGGCCTAAACTGCCTCTTAGTGCACAAAAAATGAGCATAAACAACACCTAACTTTTGATCATCTTGGAAAATCATTGCTTGACAGCAGGCATGTGAAGCTACTTGAAGATAGCCAACTCTTCCTATGATTTCATTTCATATCCTATTCTTTGAAAGTTCATTCATTTAGGACTACCACTCCTTTCTTCTTCATGGATAATAGGAAACTATCCCTTGACTAAGGTGTTCTACTGTCCTTTGTGCAACAAATGATTATGACTACCCTTTTGATGTATGATGACTATCTTTTAACATATTTCCTTTACAAAATATACCATTTGACTATTGTCCTCTTTAAACCAAACTTTATCTCTATCATTTGTCATGGGTTTTGCACCTATGATTTTCTAAAGACTATGTTCTCTACCCTTTGAATTTGTGTTCATGAAGACTATATGTTGACTGTCTTGACCATTTCATCTTCATGGGATTTATCAACTGCCCTGATTGAAATGTTCTATCATGCTTTGAAAGCTCCTTTTATACATCTTGACACACCTTGCATCCACCATTTAGTGTTAGTAGTGGAGCACACAACAAGGGGAAATGATATCATTGGAATTTTGATATCTTCATCTTCATCATGCAAACCTTGCTTGTACCTTGCCTCTTTTTATGATTGTCCTCCTCCAAAATCACAAAATAATCACTATCATTGCCCTTTTTTCATGATTGTCCTCCATAACAAATTATACCCCTTTTTTTAGTCCTTTCAACTGGAAACCCCTTCAATGATTCGATTGTTAATTGTTAATGGTTTTCATTTTTCATTTTGCATGCAAATTAATTGTTTACTTTCCCTATCATGGATGTGATGTTTTTCTTTCCCATTTGGACTCATGAATATAAAAAATTAAGAAATTTTTTAATAAAAGGTTTTTCTTTTAACTTTGAGATCTCACATTCTTTTGAGGAAAATAAAACAAAGAAAAATTATTAACCCAACCAATTAAAAATAATTCCAAAGGTTACAAAAATAGACTTCACTAACTTCTTGCAGCCAGAAGAATTGAAACTTGGAACAACTGGATTAACCAACCCGCAGCCAAAGGATTCTAGATAGATTGTAGGGGAGAGTCCAGAACACTAAGAACATGATAATTCTAGGAAATAATGAACATAATCATTGAAGTGGTCAATCGTGAGTCACCAAATCATCGAATAAGATGATAGGAGGAAGAAGAAGTATGTATTGTTAAGGAAGCCAACGTGAGTGTTCTCATAGATCACGTCTCTATCAAACTGTCAGGGAAGAGTGTCAATCATATTTGTCTTCTTCTATCTTTTTCATTTATAGTTTTAGTTGCAAATACTTTGTCTCTCTCTATTTTGAAGGAGAGTGGACATCTGCATTTAATTTTTGTTTTTAGTCCTTATGCAAATAAAACTCTTCCCGTGCCTCTATAGTTGGATCTATGATTAAGGAGAATATCTATTTAGAGATGTATGTTTTGATAGTTCCATTTTTGTTTCATATAAAATATTTCATTGTTAGTTTTCTATTATTCAATTATAATGAATATGCACTCATGAATGAGATATTTGTGAATATTCTTGTCATATTGTGAGAGTTTAGTTGTATGCAATAAAGATGTTCCAACTTACTGTTATGATTAGCTAATTCCATTAGCACATATTTTATTTCTCTTGTGGGTATAACAACTGGAGCAAGGTCCACTTGAGGTACTAATCACCCACCTTAATTTCTATTATTAGATTAGAAGATTACATTTATTGTATTCATTTCAAGTAGATTCTCAATTGTATTCACATGAATGATATCTTGTATCATGAATTATGCTTTGTAATATGAGGTTGAGTCATTCTTTGGAGAGATCAAGTAGTTAGAAGTAAGAGTCAATAGTGTTAGTGAATTGTAGAGTTTAGGTTTAGCAGTTAACAATTATAGTGTTAAGCTAAAGGTACCCATAGCATTAGCAATAGATTAAGTTATTTCCCCTATTTTACAAGTTAATGCTTTATTTACTTTTCCAAACTTTATTTTTTTCTTCTATATGTGTAAACCACCTATACTCACTGATATGGGCCATATAGAGTCCATGAATGCACATACAATGCCAGCATCATCAAAAGCTTATGAAGCCCTAGTTGATAATTAAATGAATTCTTTGCAAGGGTTTAGTGAACTATTCATCTAGGAACTCCTCCTTTGAATTGTGTGTCTAGCACAAGGTTGACCGAGCTTTAGTAGAGGCCTTATAGTAGTTATAATAGATATATCTCCCATCCTCATAACTTAAGGAAAACTCATTGATGAGTACCCTGCTATGGATCACCTTGGTTCTTCCTCATTGAAGAATATGTTGACCTCTTTGACATTGGTTTTGGCATTGATTTCAAGTGTTTATCTTGGCCTATACAGAGGTGACATACATTCAATCATTCAGGAACTTTGAAACAACACTATTATATGGGACTTGCCTTGACATTTTTTGCATTTGAAGACTCAAGACATATTATGTGAAAAGGGAACTTAATCATGTTTTCATTGATGATAAGGCAGTTTAAAGGATTTATACCATACATTGTTCTTTGACATCGGTTGGTTTTGATCTATGCTCATTACTTGGTTATTGCTAGACTGACACACGAGCCTTGGTCATTATAAAGGTTGGTCACTTGCATAAAAGTGAACACGGTGGACTGACATATATCATTTAGGTATTATGATGTTTACATTGAGACAATGATAATTGTGTTGATTTGTAAAGGAAACATAGTTGAGTGGGAACACCGACATCATTTAGTGGCTCAAAGTGAATGTTTTGTGAAGAATATCGACACTATTATTGTGCCCTAAATGTCACCTTTTTGGAAAATACATGGCATTTTGTTTGTCAACCAACTTAGGGCAATTTGAAGAAGCTTGAAGAGACAGTGGTATTGCGACTAGTAAATATAGAGAACATTTTTCCAGATTCAAGTGGCAGTTCATTGACTTCATTTCAGGAAAAGTTTAAAGTTTTCAAAGTGGTAATATCGTTCCATAAAAATCTAGTCTATTTTTTTGGTGAATGCATTGATTTTTAGTCTAAAATTTTGTTAAGGGTTAAATTTACATTGAATAGTCGAGTTTCTTTGTTCTTTTCATATAGTCGAATCAAGGGTTTGGGCTATAGAAAATGAATGACACAATGGGTTTAATGTTGCCATCAACCTTAGTTTATTTTTCCTTTTCTTTTCACAAGGGCTTGTATAGAGGTCATCTATGTTGTGTGTTCTTTGCATACTGAACCACAAATTTTAGGGGGAAAATAGAGGGTTCTCTAGCACTAATAGGGTTTTCACCTAAAAGGAGAGAGTTCTTTCACACCCAAAACCTGGAGGGTTCATTCAATACTAAGTGCTAATGTGTGTGTGAAATGTGTCTAAATTTAATTGATAAAAGAGACTAAATACTAATGTAAGACTTATAAAATGCAACTCGTTTGAAAACACGTTGTGATATGCAAACATGACCTAAAAATACAAACAAAACTAAATAAAAGACTGTGAAACAAAAGGTGTACACCTAGAAGTGTGTTGCAGAATTGAAGTAACTCTAAAATTTTGGAAATATTGATTTTAATATACCTAGCGAGACACTTGTGCCAAACTGGGCAACTTAGTCTAGTTTCGGGAAGATTCTATAAAACTGCACCGGGTCTGTTTTAGCCAAATGGGTATCCAGATCTGCATAAATATTTGAAAAAATTGCACAGTGGGACTAAGTCACCACAACTAGGGGAAGTGTCCTTTTTGTATGTTTTGAAAATCCGAAGGTGGAAACAGAAGCTCTTGACCTACACTTTTTGTTCCTCCAAGTATTCAGACCAAAAACCTTGATTTTCAGCTTGTAGGTGTCTTTTTGTGTAGATCTTGACCTATTCAACAAGGAGATGCCCTCATCAATTCAACCTATTCTTGAACAATCTCCAAGATTGCAAGGTACCTAAATATGCAAACACATAAAGGAAGAAAGAGAGAAATTTTGATTGTTAGGGCATGGGGGTTTGCCTTGGTCAAACCCCTTTTAGGTAATTAAACCAAAATGAAGAAATAATGTAATGAAGTATGAACACAAAATAATGGAGTTAGTACCTTGCCATGATGATTTATCTTGAATGTCTACAACAATGGATTAATATTCAACCCTTGAATGCTTTGAAAAGATGTCTCGATGACTTAGAATGCAAAAACCCTAGCTTGCTTGAGAAGAAGGATGAATGAGAGATGAGTGAATAATGAATTAGTTCTCATGAATTAGGGTTTAGAGGCTTGTATTTATAAGCAATCCACCTAAAACACTCATTAATTTGATCCCCAAGGCCGACGTGGAAGAAAAATAAACTTAAACCCTAATTTTTCCTGCTCAAACCTTGAAAATGGCCCAAATAGGACTAAGTCGCCAAGTTGGGCGACTTAGTCCCACCTGGATTGGACTAATTTGCCTAGATGGGTGACTTGGTTGTACAGGGGCTCTTTTGCCAACTGGATTGTCTGGGAATGAAGAAATCGGGTATATATGATGATTTTATCAGGTATTTGATCAAATTAAGCCTTGGGATGCACAATATGGGGTCATAGGGGCCTATTAATGGTGATGTAAAGGGTAATTAAGGGCGAAAATATCTAATTTTTTTTCCCTTTCTTTAAGGGTATACAATTTTTGGTGACACACATACATTTGCTTATTCGGTTTTGTAAATGTTTTTGGAAAAGAAAAAGTTTAACTTGTTAATGTGGGTCAAGTTCTTATGTTTTAGGTTTGAGTAACCCTAGTGTTTACATGGCACGGTTTCTTGATAATTTGAAAATAATACACAAAATATATTTTATTGTTTATTCATGGGTTATTTGTGTTTGGTGCTTGAGTTGCCCATTGCTAGGGCACAGGGTCACAAAACTTGTGACAATTTTAAAGCATTATGTACGTGTTGTGACTTGTAAGTATTGTGTCGACTTGGGAGTTGGGATTTCATGTCACATTTATATGTGTCTTTTGTTTAATGTTTACACACAACTTGTACTATGTGTTTACCACATATCAAAGGCAGTCTAGTTTTTTGAAGGAAAAAGCATCTTGATGACTTTAGGGGTAGTTATGAAAATAATTTGAACAAGATATATTTGATAGTTTCAGTCAATGATAGATGGTAGCATTATGTGAACTTTTGATTATAAAAATAGTGATATGTTATTGTTATTGGTTCGGTGCTTTCATAGAGATATCATGTTGAGTTTATGAGAAAAATTCTAAAATGTTTTGTAAGACTGTATGCAAAATAGTGTAGTGTATAATCTGATACATTTTGTGTTTTGAAGATTCCAATTTAATGAATCTTTAACACTGAATGTGTTAAGATGGAAAGTAGAAATGTTATGTAGTGAAATAGAGTAATCCTCTGTAATTTATTTTATTCATGATTCAATTTTTTTGTAAGAGATCATGTTAGATAGACAAATTTGATCTTTGGCCAGTGAGGCATTTTGTAGCCAGTAAGGCTTATGTTTTTAGTGAGGCATTTTGTGGCTAGTGAGGCATTTTGTAGCCAATGAGGATTATGTTTCCAGTGAGGAATTTTGTAGCCAATGAGGCTTATGCTATCAATGAGGCATTTGTAGCTAGTGAGGCATTTTTGATAAGCTAGTGAGGCATTTGACTAGTGGTTTTTCATCCCTATGAGGGTTTTCCACTCATGAAAAACATTGTGTTATGATTCTTTTTTTGGATTCTTTTTGGTCTTGTTGTTTCCTTTATTTACATTGCAACATTTGAGTTTACATTTTATTTAAGAATCTAAATTTTGGTTATCACATATGATTATACTCTTGAAACTAAGCATTTATTGTTTTCAAAGAGTTTAAGTATTTTGAAGAACCATTAAGTTGAAATTGATTATTGAAACACCAATTCACCCCCCCTTGGTGTTTCCCATACTCCAACAAGTGGTATCAGATCTATACCCTTGCACAAAGTCCAACCAGCTTAGGGGTTCTTGGTAGTGGAGTACTTGTTATGGAAAAAAGTAAGAGAAATAGAGAAAAAAAATCTAACAGAATGTTGAACAACAAACACCACTTAAATCTAGTGCAAAAATTACTATATACAGAGAAGAGTTTTTACAAAGAAGAATATCTCTTAGTGAGTGATTTTGAAAAATAATGTTTTGAAGATGAATGTGAAATTGATTTTGAAGGTGAACTTATTTTTTCCCTTAATGATATTGAGAAACTCAGAAAGGAGAATCGAGATCTAAAGTTGCAATTGACAAAGTCTAGAAGAGTTGAAGAAGTTACTAGCATAAGCTTGCAAACCAAAGTGGAAGTTTTTAAAAAGTTAGAGAATGAGATTGTCTCATTGAAAAGGAATATAGAGGAAAATTCTCTATTAAAAGAACACACTGAAAAAGATGAGTTGATTGTCAATATAAAATTAGGGATTGAAGAAAACAAGAGGATAACTGATATGACAAGATCTGATTTGGAAGTTAAAACTATTGAATGCCACAAGCTTGAAGGAGAAATAGTCTCTTTAAGGAAAGATCTTGAGAATGATAGGAAACAGTTAGAAAAGAATCAAAATTTTGATGAGAGCACCGAAAAATTGAATGAGATGTTAAGAAAGCAGAAACACCACAAGGATGTTATTGGTTTGGGCTATGAAGAAGGATAGAGTTCTGGGGTCAGAAAAACTCCAAGAAAGAAGATAGATCTAAGTTATCACATTGTTGCCTTTAAGACTGAAGAAAAGAAGAAATCATAAATGAAGACTATTGATAGTAGATAGTTCAAGGACTTCAACAAAGGAAGAAGTAGAGAAAACAAATTCATAGGGTTTTCACCTACTTGGCAAGTTCAATCAATGAGGTATAATTATTCATTTCTTGGTTATTGTTATTCATGTAATGGTTATGGGTATAAAGCAAGTTATTGTAGAAGAAGTTCTAAAAGGAGTCAATATGCATTCTCTGAGAATATGAATGTAATATGTTATAAATGTCATAACCATGGTCATGTTGCAAAACACTGTAGAATTAGGTTTGTGAAATCACATAAGGTTTGGAGAAGAAAGAAAAATCAAGAGAAGGATGAATCTAAGCTTGTGCATACTGCAAAAGTGACACATACAAGTGCATACATAAAAACATAAGGTTAGGGGGAGATGTTTATAGTTCTATTATTTATCTCCTTATATATTGATGAATTCATGAAAAGTTAGTTTGTTGCTTCTCATGGCTTTGATATTTAGAAAGTCATGCTCATGATATTGTTTTGCAAAGAAGGCTTGTTATTTATTTGTTAAAGCCGTTGGTTTATATGGTACTCAATGTGGTCTTCAATTTTGTTGGTATTTTCATGTGATCTTAGTCAATTTTTTTTAAGAAGGATCTTCTTTGACTAACTTGCTCACAAGGGTCTTAAGGTCTATGAGGTCATGGCAGATAAAAGGTTTGTAAAATGTCAAGGTAAGTAACAAATGAATAGGATAGTCACACTAAAACATAGTCACCAAATGAGATTGGAAAATTGAAGGTAGTAAGTTCATTGGATTATGATACATAGTCAAGTGTTAGGCTAGTAATTACAGTCTAAGGGAGGTCAGAATTAACACTCCATCAAGAGCAGTCATCTTTTTTAATGCTTTATAATTTGTGCTAGAGTACTCTTACTTGATGATGTGATAGTGATATTCTTTCTTGTTTCAAGTGAAAGTGTTATAATGAAAGTAAAAGTGATGTCATAAGTTTTGGGTATTGAGATGTTAGTGGTAAATTTGGCCTACATTTGTTGTTATTGAAAATGGTTGGAACCTTGTTGATATCCTTAACTTCAACTGTCTTATATTTATGAGTGCCTTAAGGATGAATTTCATTGGAAGATGCTTTGTTCAGTTTACTACAAGGTTTCTATGTTGAGGAGAGCTTTCATCTATACTTAGATGGTTTTGTCCTCACAATGGACAATGGATAATATATGGCTCTATGCTTTGGGTGCTAGTTATCTTGATCATTTCAAGTCAAAATAATACAATGCCATTTGTCCTCATGGTGTTCATCACAAGGTTTTGTTTTGGTGCTTTTTCAAAGATTGGTGATGGTCTACTCATAGTTCACTATATCAAGAGACATTCATGGGTTACTTTGTTATTTGAATAGTGAACTTGGGAGATAGAGAACATGGGACGATAATTGATAAGTAGGAGGTTTCTTCCATAGCGTGTCAAATTATGATATTGCTATCAAGATTCAACCGTGTAGTTTTTGAGTGAAACTCATTGACCCATGATTCATGAGTAGTGGTTCACAAGAACCCATCTCTCATGATAATGAATGGCCCACTTAGAAATCATTGTATCTAGGTGATGCTCACAGAGGTGGAGAATTAGTCCGTCCCGGGAGGTCACCCATCCCAGTACTGCTCCAGCTCAAGCGCGCTTAACCACAGAGTTTCCCCCAAGGTTAAGCCCACTTAGCTTGCTACCCCATTTGCAAAACCTTCAGCAAGTGTTGTGCCTTATGAACCATTCATTATAGAGCCCCTTTAGCTCATCAATTGATAAGTAGGAGGTTTCTTCCACATCGTGTCAAATTATGATATTGCTATCAGGATTCAACCATGTAGTTTTTGAGTCAAACTCATTGACCCATGATTCATGAGTAGTGGTTCACAAGAACCCATCTCTAATGATAATGAGTGGCCCACTTAGCACTCATTGCATCTAGGTGATGCTCATAGAGGTGGAGCATTGGTCCGTCCCAAGAGGTAACCCATCCTAGTACCGCTCCAACTCAAGTGTGCTTAACCATAGAGTTTCCCCCAAGGTTAAGCCCACTTAGCTTGCTACCCCATTTGCAAAACCTTCAACAAGTGTTGTGCCTTATGAACCATTCATTATAGAGCCCCTTTAGCTCATCAATTGATAAGTAGGAGGTTTCTTCCACAACATGTCAAATTATGGTTTCTTTCAATTGATAAGTAGGAGGTTTCTTCCACAACATGTCAAATTATGGTTTCTTTCATGAGATAAAGGGGATCTATAATGAATGGTTCATAAGGCACAACACTTGTTGAAGGTTTTGCAAATGGGGTAGCAAGCTAAGTGGGCTTAACCTTGGGGGAAACTCTATGGTTAAGCACACTTGAGTTGGAGCGGTACTGGGATGGGTTACCTCTTGGGACGGACCAATGCTCCACCTCTATGAGCATCACCTAGATGCAATGAGTGCTAAGTGGGCCATTCATTATCATGAGAGATGGGTTCTCGTGAACCACTACTCATGAATCATGGGTCAATGAGTTTGACTCAAAAACTACATAGTTGAATCTTGATAGCAATATCATAATTTGTCACACTGTGGAAGAAACCTCCTACTTATCAATTGATGAGCTAAAGGGGCTCTATAATGAATGGTTCATAAGGAACAACACTTGTTGAAGGTTTTGCAAATGGGGTAGCAAGCTAAGTGGGCTTAACCTTGGGGGAAACTCTATGGTTAAGCACGCTTGAGCTGGAGCAGTACTGGGATGGGTGACCTCCCGGGATGGACCAATGCTCCACCTCTATGAGCATCACCTAGATGCAATGAGTGCTAAGTGGGCCATTCATTATCATGAGAGATGGGTTCTTGTGAACCACTACTCATGAATCATGGGTCAATGAGTTTGACTCAAAACTACACGGTTGAATCCTGATAGCAATATCATAATGGGACAACAAATTTAAACTTGCAATTTGCATGATATTTCTTACACAATGTTCCCTTTTGCAATGACAGTGTGACATATTTGATTGGTTTCTTGTTGCACATGACAATGATTTATCCTTTTTAACAGTGCTCTCATTCTTTCAGTCCTTTGATTTGCATTTTTTTCTTATGGACTGGTGTTATGGTGGTAGTAGGTTCTTGGACAGTGGTGGTATGGAAGTGATTCTCAACTATTCTTTGACAGTGGTGCTCACTATATTTATGATAGTGGAAATATGCTTTGGAAGTGGCAAACATTTTCTTATAGCTTGGAGGACAACTTATTTTGCTTGAGTAGTGACAATAATAGCATGAACTTGCTTGAAGTAGCATGAACAATGATAGTATGATGGTATGACATATTTTATTGATGCAAATTTGTAATTGCTTGATATAGATTTGGACAAGGAAAGAACCTATGATATTAGGGTAGTCAATAATCATTGAAGTGTCACGACAGTCAAATATATCTAACAAAGAAATTAAGGGTAGTCCTTTAAAGTTGACAGTGAATATGGACTATATAAAAGAATGAAAGTAATGGAAGGTCACAACTTTAGCTAATGGTTGGGAGTGTTACTTCACTAGTTCTGGAAATGATCTTTAATCATAGTATGATAGTGGTTTACACAAGTAGTATTCTTATTTCTATTAGTTTGACAATGATTTGTGATGGTTATGCACAATGACTTTTTGTTTTCAAATAAAATTGATTATGTTCATGTAGAATTTCTTTTATCTCATGCCTTGACTGTATTGTATGGTGGCACTACTAGTTGAAGACTAAGATAGTACAAAAGATAGTTAGTGGAATAATAAAGGTAGAAAACAATGATAAGTTTGTGATATGCATTGATAGTGCTCATTCTACAAGTGCTAATTCTAAAGCTACTTCTATGTCACTTAAAGAAAGGAATTTGGACACTTACAGTTGTTAATTTGTAGTGTTGATAGTGGATAGACCTTTATTTATTTGATGCCAATGTGTTATTGATGACAATGTACTTTGTATGCAAGTTGCTTAACTGCATGATATAATTATTTATTGAGTGGAATTTTTGCTTGATGATAGTGACACTCTTGTTTGTAATAATAGTAGTGACTTAATCATAACATTTTTTGTGTTAGTGGATCTTGAAGACCTTCTTGACAAGGGGAGTGACTTGCAAACAATAATTTCTTACTAAACAATGTTTTAGGTGGAGTCTTAACATCCTATTATTGATACCTTGGTTATATTTTATTTCATTTTTCAATGGTTAGCATCTATGTTAAGTTTTCATGCTATGGAAGTCCTATATTCTATTATGTGGTGCTCTCTTTTCAGACTTATTTGCTCAGATCTGATAGTGTTCTCTCCTTGTGACAACAATTTGAAGTCTTTTGGCAGATGTTTGTTGGTTTATCACCTCTTTGACCTTTGGCATTGTTGTCAAAAGGGGGAGGAAAGCATGAGTTACATTTAGGTTTACAAAGGTTCATGATATTTAGGGACATGATATTCAGGTTTGCACACAAGTTCATGGCACATATCATTTGGGACAGGTTATGGTGATATATATTTTATCGGTTTCTTTGGCAGGTTTGTGTTTACAAAGGTTCATGATATTTAGGGACATGATATTCAGGTTTGTACACAAGTTCATGGAACATATCATTTGGTACAGGTTATGGTGATATATATTTTATCAGTTTCTTTGGCAGGTTTGTTATGGTGATATATATTTTATCAGTTTCGTTGGCAGGTTTGACATCAATGCCAAAGGGGAAGTTTGTTGACCTCTTTGAAATTGGTTTTGGCATTGATGTCAAGTGTTTATCTTGGCATATGCAGAGGTGGAATACATTCAGTTATGTAGGAACTTTGAAACAACACTGCTATATGGGACTTGCCTTGAAATTTGTTGCATTTGAAGACTCAAGATGTATTATGTGAAAATGGGACTTAATCACACTATCATTGATGATAAGGCAATTTAAAAGGATTTATACCATACATTTCTCTTTGGCATTGGTTGGTTTTGATCTATGCTCATTACTTGGTTATTTCTAGACCGACACATGCGCCTTAGTCATTATGAAGGTTGGTCACTTTCATGAAAGTGAACAAGGTGGACCAACATATATCATTTGGGTATTATGATGTTTACATTGACACAATGATAATCGTGTTGATTTGCAAAGGAAACATAGTTGAGAGGGAACACCGAAATCATCGAGTGGCTCAAAGTGAATGTTTGTTTTGTGAATGATATCGACACTATGATTGTGCCCTAAATGTCACCTTTTTGGAAAATACATGGCATTTTGTTTTTCAGCTAACTTAGGGCAGTTTGAAGAAGCTTGAAGAGACCGTGGTATTGCGGTTGGTAGATATAGAGAATAGTTTCTAGATTCAAGTGGTAGTTCATTGACTTCATTTCAGGAAAATTTTAAAGTTATCAAAGTGGTAATATCGTTCCATGAAAATATAGTCTAGGTTTATGGTGAATGCATTGATGTTTAGTCTAAAAATGTGTTAAGGGTTTTTGCATTGAATAGTTAGGTTTCTTTGTTCTTTTCATATAGTCAAATCAAGGGTTTGGGCTATAGAAAATGAATGAAACAATGGGTTTAATTTTGTCATCGACCTTAGTTTATTTTTCCTTGTTGTTCACGAGGGCTTGTATAGAGGTTATCTACATTGTGTGTTCTTTGCATAAATTTGCTTATTCTATTTTGTAAATGTTTTTGGAACAATAAAAGTTTAATTTGTTAATGTGGGTCAAGTTCTTATGTTTTGGGTTTGAGTAACCCTAGTGTTTACATGGCATGAGTTCTTGATAATTTTCAAAGCATACACAAAGGATATGTTATTGTTTGTTCATGGGTTATTTTTGTTTTGTGCTTGAGTTGCCCATTGCTAGGGCACAGGGTCACAAATCTTGTGACAGTTTTAAAGCATTATGTACATGTTGTGACTTGCAATTATTGTTTCAACTTGGGAGTTGGGGTTTCATGTCACATTTATATGTCTTTTGTATAATGTTTGCACATAGCTTGTACTATGTGCCGACCATATATCAAAGGCAGTTTAGTTTGTTGAAGGCAAACACATCTCGATGAATTTAGGGGCAGTTATGAAAACAATTTGAACAAGATATATTTGATAGTTTTAGCTAGTGACAGATGGCAACATTATGTGAACTTTTGTTTGTTATAAAAATAGTGACATGTTACTATTATTGGTTTGGTGCTTTTACAATGATATCATGTTGAGTTTATGAGCAAAATTTTGAAATGTTGTTTTGTAAAATTGCATGCAAAATAATGTAGTGTATAATCTGATACACTTTGTGTTTTGAAGATTCCAATTTAATGAATCTTTAGGACATTGAATGTGTTAAGATGGAAAGTAGAAATGTTATGCAGTGAAACAAAGTAATCCTCTATAATTGGCTTTATTCATGATTCAAAAGATGTTGTAAAAGATCATGTCAATGTGACAAGTTTGATCTTTGTGTGTGAGGCATTTTGTAGCCAATGAGGCTTATGTTGCCAGTGAGGCATTTTTGATAGGCTAGTGAGGCATTTTATGAGTGTTTTTTCATCCCTATGAGGGTTTTCCATGAAAAACACTATGTTATGATTCTTTTGTGGATTCTTTTTGGTCTTGTTGTTTCCTTTATTTACATTACAACATTTGAGTTTACATGTTTTTTAAGAATTTGAAGTTAGGTTATCACATATGATTATACTCTTGAAACTGAACATTTATTGTTTTCAAAGAGTTTAAGTGTTTTGAAGAATCATTAAGTTGAAATTGATTATTGAAACACTGATTCACCCCCCCTTTCAATGTTTCTCATCTTTATTTAATCCAAACAAAAATATTTATGGGAATGAAAAAAAAATTGTAACCTTACCTATGGTGTCACAAACTAAATCAAATTTCTCATTTGCTTGCTTGTATCCCTCCTTCACGTTGTTTTTCCCTTTTTTCTCCTCTCTTCCTTCGCACGGTATTTTTCTCCTATCATCTCTTCCTTGATGTGGGAAGTTTTTAATTTTTGTTTTTGATTCATTAGTCAACACTATAGTCAGTGTAGGTAATATCGACTTTAGCACTGAATTTTAGTCCTAAATGTGATCTAAATGGGGCACCAAAGGTGACACAAAGTGTCCCTAATTTAGCATCTAGCAGTGCAAAATGATGTATTTTTCTTGGAAGTTGATAAATAAATTTATCCTAAATTGAATTTATCTTCATATGTTCCAAGGGAGCAATCATGGTTCCCTATTTTATCTATTCATTATCCCATGTCAATTTTGTGGGTGTAAAACTAATGAAGGTTAGATTTGTGAACTCGGAAATTACCCCTAAACTTTTAAATATAAATATAAATGGGCACATGTTCACCCTATACAACTAGATGAGTCATCTAAAGTGTGAAATATTTCAAATTTCATGTTATAGATTTGTATAAAAGGACAAACCCTAATTCATTACTATCATCTTAGATATATGGCTCATTGGGGAATTATGAAAAATCATCTATGAGAACTAAATAATTATCATGTGGCATTGACAATGCATCAAAATCCTATATGTATTGTATGCTTCCTAGAGAGATTTGAGCTCTAGTTGTCAAGATTTCGCGTGTCAACTTTTTGTGAAAAGAAAAATGTTGCAATGTCCTATTTTGTTTTGCATAGTGTGTCTTAATGAAAAGCGAGCGTATTAACAAGATAATTTCAACAATATTCTATTGGTGCATAGTTTTTATGTGACTATTGTCATTGTTGTGTATTACAAGATTCAGAGGAGGCCATGAAGAGAGGATGTGGATGGTGTAGAACTATTAAATCACAAAGAGGAAAGTGGGTGGAAATAGATATGACAAAAAAATTTGTAGATACAATAGAGGTAAGAAGAAAAAGCAACCTCAACCAAAGAAGGAAGGTGTTTATGAATTCACAAATGCTACAACATAGAGGAGATAAAGTCATTTTTTGTCCATGAGGCCTCTGAGGTCAAACTTATTGGTTGAAAATGCACAATAATGGTGATTAAATGTGATTCTATGATTAAGGGAAAAGTTTGAAAATTAGGATGGACAAAACATGATATCAATATGTCAAATATATGACTAAAGTGAGGTTTTGTGTTGGATAGTATATTATTTGAAATGATATAATTGGTGTACTAAACATTATTTACTATGTTGTGTATTATAGGGGTGAGACGAAGCCATGGCAACAAATTGTGTCATATCAAATGAGGACACAACAGATGAAGCGGGATATCGGGTACTCAAATTTTGACTTAACTTAGGAAAAAATGATCTGATGACATTTTGTGATACATCAATATATTTTCATAGTATTATTGAAATTTATAATGTATTATCTAATATTGATATAAATTAATGTATGTTGCTGATTATTTTAGATCGAGATTGGATAAAATGCAGAGCCTAAGTGTTCAACTAGCAAAAGAAGAAGATATGTATGTAGACGTGGACCTAAAACTGTTAAATCACGTAGAGGACAATGGGTGGAAGATGATATGACATTGGATCCTGTAGACACAACAAATGATTGCACTAAACAAGAGGCTGATCAAGACTATAGTACATGGGATGAATACTTTGAGAAAATTATTGTTTGTGGATGTTTTGTATGTCATGGAAAGAAACAATTCAAATGAGCAATTGCACAAAGACATTACATATATGATGAGCTTCCAGTTGGTAGTATGCCTCCTACAATTGATTCAAATCCAATATGAATTGTGGTAAGGAATTTTATAATTTGATATAAATAGCATGTATACTTCATTTAAACATTGTTTTATATTATCTAAATAACTAATTTTTTTCTTAATGGATACTTGCAGGATAAATTTCTTGGTTTAAAGTTTCTTGGATCGCCGACTTCTAGCCTAGAGGGAAATCATCATTTATTAGATGGTACATCTAACAAAAATATGTGCCAATATACTAGCCTGAAAGATGAGGAATTGATAAAAACAAGTAACAAAACAAGAACTGGTTTAAAGATGCATAATTTTCTTAAAGACAGGGGGAGATGATGACTTTCCCCTGAGTTTGAGATAAATTTACAAAGAGACATTTGATCGTCAACTATATTGTGCTTGGCCTGGTGATCAACAATTACCTAGAGTGTAAAAGGTATTTCAATTTTGGGGATATAGCTACATGATACGACCCTCCAATATTCATGGAGAAAATATAGGCCTCTTTATTATCCAAAATGTACAAGTGGAATCTAAAAATAGAAACAATTCAAAACAAACCAGTAGGAAATTAATGCCATATTATGGTCCATCATATTATAATGGTGAATGGAGAAGGCTAGCAGAATATAAGCCTAGCATGTCAGCATATGGTCTAAATTTGAATATGTATACACATTGTATCTAATTGGATAGTGGAAAAGAAATGAATAGAGGTCATCTTATCTATATATATGGACGTGCATACACATAGAAAAATATTGCAAGATTTATAAATAGTGTAGAAGTTGTCAAAACCAACTTTAGACTCCAAGATCACCTGCATGCAAATGGATACTTGTCACAAGGAAGAGAATGGATGGAGAAAACAAACAAGGGTTTGAAAATATATTCAACCACAAAGAAAATATTGATTGATTGATATGTAGATAGATGGATAGATTACAACGAGTACATATGCTTGATTATATAGGCAAGTGCTAAACCTAGAATGAAAATGATGTTGCCAATTGTTCAAATCACACTTCATGTGACAACAAGAAACCTTAACAAACTACCTAGGGAATGATAACAAGATGGAGATAAGTTCTAGAAAAGACAACTCATCTTCTAGAAGGGAATCTTATGTCAACAACTTTATTAAATGATTAAATGCAACTTAGGATTAATATTATTAATTAAAACCTAAGTTAACTTGTGCTAGTGTAATAAATAATTAATTACACTAACAAATAGTAGTAAGGGAAGGACCCTACTGTAAGACCAAATTGTCAATTTTTTGAGATTATAAATGATAGAGATGGAGATATGGAAAGAGAGGTTGATATATTGATAATGGTGGAGGCTATTATAGACCTTACCATTGGGCATGAGTTATTTATTGATTACCCCTTCTTAAAACACACTCCTGGGCGAAAGAAAAGGGAAGAACAAGGTCTCACTAAGGATGTTCGTAAGGGAAAAAAACCAAAGAATAATAAATGAGTGTGGACTGATTTTTTATAAACTATGTTGTCAAAATTGTGTTTTATTTAAATTATTGTATAAAAAAGGTAGTCTATAAAATAATGTTCCATTATTCAATTGATGTATATATGTTCATAAAAAGTTTATTTTTATTTTTTAAGCCATATTTGATTATATTTCTTTGAAATTGATACATTTATGATTTATCCAATTGTTGCCAAACATTAAATAATGCTTGTATTTGTTGATAGGTAGAAGATGTTGATGAAACACATACTAATACCCATGATCCAACTGGGTTATTAATATTTGGACAGGATGATCCAAACCATCCTTTAAACAATACCAGGGTGAAAAGAGCAAGATTAAAGAGAATACTACTAGCTGAGAAATTTGAACAGTTGATGAGATCCACATACACTGATGACATGCCACCTAGCCTTAATGATGATGATCATGATAGCGAAAATGCAGTGCATGAAGAAGGATTGAATGAAATTCTTACAGGTTTCTTTGGGGATGGAAACAATGATGACAATAATGATCATATGGTTGATAATAACGATGATAGTAGGGGTAATTACCACCAATGTAATGTTGATGATAACAACCTAAAAGACTCCATCAAGCAAGTAGGGAAGACACCCGTGTTCAAATTAGGTGCAAGTAGAACCTCAAAACTAACATGCACATTAATATTATTAGAAATCAAGTCACTATTTGGCTGGTCAAACAAAGGATTCAAAACCCTACTAAAGTGAGTTGAAATTTATTTCTTACTTTACATTGTCAATTGGAGTACATAATTCGTAAACATTCAACTTCATTTATATTTATTTAAGGGGATTTTAAAACCATATATTGTATATAAACAATCCTAGTATAGATTAACATATAAAACATGTTCATCATAAGTCAAACATTCAATTGATTTAATCTCTGGCAATCTTACAGGGCACTAAAAACTAAAATATTCCCTGAAGAGAATGTGTTGCCATCAACTTGTAGAGAGGCGCGTTCGTTGTTGTAGGTTGAGTTGGGGATTGAATATAAGAAAATTCATTTATGTAAAAATGATATCATTTTATACAAAGATGAATATCAAAACAAGGTAGAATGCCTTGTATGCAAAGATAAGAGATATCGTACAGATGTACAAGGTCCTATAGTTCCAAAGAAGGTTTTACGTCACATGCCAATTATACCTAGACTTCAACAAATTTTTCGTTGTAAGTCACTTGCGCAATTGATGGACTGGCATGCAAAGAACAAGAATAAAGATGGACTGATGTGAATTCCAGCTGACTCCAAAGCAATGAAACACATAGAGGAAAAATGGCCAAGAAAATTCAAAGATGAACCCCATAGTATCAAGTTTGATCTTGCAATGGATGGAGTGTGCCCATTCTCTTTCCTGAGCTCAAATTATAGTGTTTGGACAATCAGATTGATAGTATACAATATTCCCCCATGGATGAGTGTTAGAAAGGAGCACCTTATGATGACTCTCATTGTTCCAGGAAAATATCAAGTTAAAAACATGGATGTTTATCTTGCGCCTTCTATTGATGAGATGCAACTACTATGGAAAGGCATAAGAATGTATGACATATCACATCCTCCATCAAATAGGTCCTTCATGTTGTATGGTGTGCTATGTTGGAATATTCATGATTTCCCAAGACTTGGTGTTTATTCTGGTAAGATAAAATATTTACATATTTACACTCATAATTTATTTTCATCATGGAACTTTCATACTTAGTTTTATACTATTTTTTTTATGTTATTAAAATTACTTATTGAATTGTAGGGCTTTAAACAAAGGGGATATTTGCATGTCCAAGATGTGCAAAACAATTTCAAGGGCAGTATTCTAAAGATCTACATAAATTTATTTACGCAAACAACAGGTTTTTTCTACCACTAGATCATAAGTTTAGAAATTGCCCGAAGAATCAATTTGATGGAAAAGTTGAAAATAGAGGCCCTCCCATGATTGTGGGTCTAGGTGATTGGCTTAAGAAGTATGAAGATTTTGAATTGAAATCTTGGGAGGATTTATTTGATCGGGGTGATTCAATTCAAGAACCATAACAAGTTATAGTTAATATACCAGAAGGAATGAAAAGGAAATCCATATTTTATGAGCTCCCTTACTAGAAGGACTTATTAATATCTCACCTATTAGATCCTATGCACATCTTCAAAAATGTCCCAGATTCTATATTTTGACATATATCAAGAAAAGAGGACACCTTGTCTTCAAGGAGAGATATTGCTCTTTCACGTACCAAAATTGATAGAAAACATTTGTGGCCAAATGGGGAAAATGAAAGATATGTAGAAGCTCCATGGATTTTAAAAAAAAAGAGTTATACCAACTAAAAAATGTCATATGTTCAATAAGGACACCTACTAGCTATGGTTCATCATTGGCTAAAGCTTTTACACTTGATGGACATATCACACGATTTAAAACACTTGATTTTGATAATTTTATGAAGGTATTATATATCATCATTTAGCATATATTGGTAACATTGATTAAGTACTAAATATATTTTGATATTTTGTTGTGTGAGAAAAAATTACTAATGACCTTTTCATAAATGTGTTTGATAGAATATTATGCCATTGGAAATTAGGGGGGATTCTTGTCTTATAGTTGACTTAAGGAATGCCATAAGTTGATTGTCAACATTTACAAGGTATGTGGTTATATGAAATGTTCATGTGTGAGAGACATAGATATTATATTGTATTTTAATTTTTGACTAAAGGTTCATACTAATTTACTATTCTTCTATTAGGTGGGTGACCTCCAAGGAGATCCATGAATGTGAAGTGTCAAAATGGAAGAAATAAATTTCTGAAATTGTATGTGTATTTGAGAAGGAGCTCCCTACAAATTTCATGGATCTACAATTCCATTTAGTTATACACCTAGTCGATGACATTGAATTAGCGGGTGTCATATCAACAAGGTGAATGTTTTTCTTTGAGAGGTATATGAAAACTCTAAAAAGATATGTTTGAAAAAAGGCACATCCAAAGGGTTGCATGACTGAAGGGTATGTATCGAATGAAGCATTTTTCTTCCTATGTGAATTCCTTGGTAAGTATTTTGAAGATGGGCCATACGTCTGGGATGATGAATGAGCATCAGATATTATTGATGGAGAAAAACCACAATCTAATGGTGTTCAAGTAGAAATTAGTAAGTAAATTCATGATCAGTGTGGTTGTTTTTCGTTCAATCATTCATTTACTCTGTAATTTATTTGTCAAATTAATAGCATGACATTTGGAGTTTGAAATAAACATGTTGAAATGTAATAGGTGTAGACGAAAGTGCTATACTCGACAATTTAATTCTATACCACATGGAATTTATGAACAAATGGATTGATCTGTATGATAAAAAGAGAGAAGAAGTGTTAGAAGCAAGAAGACAGTTTAAGAGATCAAACCCAAGGAATACTCCATTTCCCACTAATCTGCTTTGGGAATGGGACAAAGATTGCACACTAGAATGGGTTACTAAACAAATTCAAAATCAAATAGAAGATAAGGGTATAGATTCAAACATAATAGAAGATGAAATCAACATGTCTAGAGGATGTGAAAGAAAGGTACAGTTGGAATTTTACAAAATGTTGTTTCCTTATAGTTTTGACACTATTAACTATTTTAATATTTGTCATTATATTTGTTTTCATTGAAATAAATGGTCTTTCACATGCGAGGAAATATCCAACAATGTGGGCATATGGTCGACATTATTGTGTAGAAAGTCTAGATGTAAAGAGAAGATCCTTCGATTGTGGCATCATGGTTGACTTCAAGCAATCCAGTCAGTCAAGCTCAAAAGATAAGAATATAATTGATGCAACTCTACAATATGTTGGGAAAATACAAGAAATTATTGAATTGGATTACTGCTCCTTTAAATTTTGTATTTTTAAGTGTAGATGGTATGAAGCATTTGAGAGGACACGAAGACATGATACCCATAGTGGATTATTTTCTATAGATTCCTCATGCTTTCTACCGGAGGATAAGGAGACTTATGTTTTACCAATTCATTATGAGTAGGTATTTCTTTAACTCAAACAAGAAGCGATAGAGATGATTAATCTATTAATTCATAGTTTATTGTGAATATATACATGTGTTTATTAATTAATAAAATTGCTATAACATACATCTAATATATGTATGTCGTTCATGTGCGGGTATTTTTGTATGAAGATATTTTGGACCCGAAATGGATATTTGTCATACATTATATGATCCAAGGTTAAGGCATGTATTTGATGATGCATTAGTGGATACTGAGCAAAACAATGATGGCCAAAAAAATGAGAGAGAGATTAGAGAACATCAAATAAATTGACATCCATGATGATGTTGAAGATGGTTATGTTCAGGCACAAGAAGACAACAATCTAGAGTTAGATGATGTTATGGGAGACATCAATATGGATGGTATAGAAAAAGATGATCCAAATACATCTGGTAACAATATAGATGGTCTACAGTCAAATTTCAATGATGATGAAGATGATGTGGGTCAAGATTAGGATGATGATAATATTAAATAATTGAAAGAACATATGAACATTGACAATGATACATTGGATGACATTGTAGCAGACAATAATTTTAATGACCAAGACTTCTAAATTTTCAGAATTATTTGCAATCCATGTTTAAAAAAGGATGATTCTTATGGCCTAAACTTTGAAATGCTTTAGTAATATTAATTCAAGTGTTAAACTATAGAACCGCCACTCTCCATTTTGATGGTATATAATTTGTTTATTAGAAATATTTTATTAACTATAGATTTAGCTTGATATGTATCTCCCAATTTCTTTAAAATAAGTGTTATAATGGTCTCTTCATGTACATTCAACAATATTGAATTAGCCAAATAGAGTCTAATGAGACTTGTATCTTCATCATATATTGCTTATCTAGGCATGTCAAGTCAAGATGTATGTAATTTGTAATAAAATGGAAAAATTACTATATGTAAATTTGTATCATTTATCAATGTTAATCTTAAAATGATAATTTGATGATGAAGAATTGGATGTTGAACCTTTAATATTATGAAACATTAGTGGTACTTACCTAGTTATCAAATTTCATTAAAGGAAAAGTTTTATTACTTTTAATCATTATGTATGTAAATAATGTTATGAATATATTGGTCAAATAATGTTGTTCCTATTTTTAGTTAATGACATCAACACATACTCTTCTAGGATGTGGGAATTTCTATGGAAATTTTATCTCCTAATGCTCTCACATAGGTATGAGTTAGTAATATAAATAGCATTATGCAATTTTTATTTTATCTAACAACACTTAGTGTAAATAAATGATATTTATTTTTAGTACTATAATGGTCTCTTCATGTACATTCAACAATATTGAATTAGCCAAATAGAGCCTAATGAGACTCTTATCTTTTTTTTTCCATTTTCCTGCCTTATTATGACATTCCAATAGGTTTTTATCTATCTACTATAAACCATATGTCTCTATCCACAATAATATAATCCATCTGAAGCTTCTAAAGCTTAAATTTTGTGTCTAATAATTTCTCCATTTCTACCCTAGATGCAATTGTCATCTCTTCCTATAATAAGATCAAACCCTTCTATGAAATATAACATTTAAATGAATATTAGTAAACAAAACTCTCTACCTAAAACCTATAATTTATGTTGATAAGAATATTACCAAATGAAAGAAAGTAAGGTACAAAAAAAAAAAATTTCATAAACTAATCTTAGCGGAGATTATTGTGAAAATTTTAATATATTTACATTTACAAAAAGGAGAAATACATATAAACCATAAACAAAAACATAACACAACACAAGTGTACATGGTAAAAACCCTTTTAAGAGAAAAACTCACAATCAAAAGAGCCCAATTTAATTTTCAATAGTCTAAAAATATTTATAATAAACTTGAAGGGAAATTTGTTTATAGGAGCATCACCAACCAAATATTTAGAGTGATTCTAGTAGCATATCATTACCTAGAAACTGATTTATTTAAAATTAAATCTCAAGCATCATATAAATATAAGTAGTGATTACAAAACCATGATCTAAAACCACCAAAAAAAGTGGCACCCAAAAACCTAGTTAGAAAATAAACACCCAAATCTCAAGATGAGCTCATTGGATAAAAATGACATATTAATTCCACATGTTATAATTGCATCATAAAATAATCATTGAATTAGGAATTCCATTATGGATTCATGACACATTCACCATTCTTGTGGGTCTATATGTGATAATGGGTCTAATAATTTTATGATGAAGTATGTAGAAAAAATAATACATGGTCATAAAATAACAACAAATGTGTTCTGATAAATCTTGAAGACTTAAATAGCTTGAAAAGACCACTTTGGAGATAACAAAGTAATATACAAGCAATGAAAATTGACACAGTGATTGAACACAAAAAATGGATTACGAATTATAAGGAGTTTGCTCCATTGTATTACTTCAAAATATAAGAATTTGTAACAAAAGTCTTGTAATATGATATGGATGGGTGGATTATGCAACCTATCTTCTTACTAATGCCTACTCTAATGGAATATGATATGATGATGATGATTTCAAAATTGGGCCCTGGTTTCCCTATTTGTATGGGAAGCAACAAGCTTCAAGCCCATTTACAAAAAGTCAAATCACTTCATAACTAAAACATAATTAGCATAAACATAAAAATATTAAGAGTTTGTTGGTGGATGCACTACAGTCTATTAATCTCCAGGAAGATCCCGTGATCACTTAAGACTTGTTCAAGGCTCATGCAGCATGATTGTGTATCAAAACCATCAAACTCCAGTCCTTGTTACTCCTCTCTTACTTGGCTTGTGCAATGAACTAGTTAATATTTGACAAATGCTCAATGTACCCACTTTTGGTATGAGTATCTTCATTTTGTATAGTATCTTTCATGGCATACTCCAATTCAAAAATTCCTCCAAGTTGTATATGTGTTTTCTTAAGTACCTCATCTTCATCATTGATTGCATCAAGAACAACTACCAAATAGCGGGCTATCTCACCCTTCCATGTATCCTGATCTTTCAATTTGATTCCTCAAAGAATTTGGGCAAGGCAATACTTAGTGGCTAACTAAAGTCACTTAACTCCTATGTCAAGATGTTATGGAAATCTTTATGGAATTTCATAAGTTGTTGATATTCTTGTAGCACAACAGTGTTATCTTCCTTATTTTCTATGATGTGAGACTTCTCTTCCTTCATTTTGTCACTCAATCTAGTGTTTTCCAATAATGTTGAATATTTTTTGTCATGAATATTCTAGACTTGTTCAAAATTCTTATACATATCTTCAAATATCATGAATACTATCTCTGATGCCATTTCAAAGATGGTAGTCTTGAGCTTTCCTTTTAACTCCTCTTGTTCCTTCTGAAATTTCTCATGTCTACGTTTCCAATAGGTAGTTTCTGGCATTGCTTCTAGCACCTTTCTTTCATGCTCAATCAATGGAGAGTAAAGCCCTGAGGAAGAAGGCAGTCTATAACTGTAGTTGATCAACTCATGCTTTAGCCTTTCATTCTCTTTTATCAGTCCCTTGTTATCCCTTATCAGTTTTTGAAGTTGATCCTTGGTGAACTTGGCCACATTTACATTCAAGTTAGCAGTTTCCAAGGGATCCGTCTCTCCTACCCTTTGCACCAAAAGATGTCCATAAATTTGATCATGATCAACAAGGGAAGGATTTTTTCCTGGCGGGTAAAGTGCCCATATATGTAAAGTAGTATTATCAAGATTATATCATGATCTAGTATAGATCTTATCAACAACTTTGTCTGTCAAGTGCAATGTTTTATTCTTTCTCTTTATAAATTTTTCAAACACAATTGTTGAACTGATATCCCACCCTGGAAGGAGCATAACCCTAGCTTCTTGTAACAATGCTCTTCCTCTCTCAACAATCATGTTCTTCATCTCTCTATCAATTTCATGTTGAAGCTCTTTCAAAGCATATGCTTCCTTTTTAGAGTCAATGTCTTTTAGCCTTTCCTTTACCACCTTTCCCTTATACTCATAGATGAAAGCCTTAAATTCATGACTGGCACAGTGTCTCTAATCATCAGATAGTTCATTAGAAGCTTCAAAGGCAATCACACTCCTTCCCAGTGGCATTTCATATTGGGGAATAATAGGAGTGTTAATCTGTGTGACCTATTCTTCCCCTTCAGTATCATCTTCAACCATGATTGGGGTGTAAACTAAGAAGCTTACCTCAGGGGTCAGTTGTGGTGACAAATGGCCCAATGGTGCTATATTTTCTACTTGCCTCTTAGAACCAACACTTCTCTTTTCAAATGCTACCAGAGGTACATCCTTTGTTATTTCTTCCTCATACAGAATTAGTTGCTCAATCCTTTCCATGGGATCTTGAATTTCATGAAAGGATTCAACATACAATGGGTTATTGTTCATTTTACAAGCCTCAACCATAACAATTCTATTGTATGCATTCATTATAATTATCACTTGAATTTCCTCACAATTTATGATAACATCATCCACATGGAACTCATGCTCATATCCTTTCAGTTTTTGAGAAATCTTGGCCTCAAAAATGAAATATTCAGGGTCAAAAATTTCTCTCTTGTTTCCCACTAGCAAGCCATAATAATCTATCTTGCTACCAACCGCGTCATATCCTGAATCAACAATATTAGTGAAGTCACCAAAACATAGAGTTGAAGGCATAAATTTTTTCCTTCCATAGCTTTTCAGATGCATGAATGCTAAAAAAGACAATTATCTTATGATCTCAAGGTACACAACTTTGTTTGGCACAATTTTTGGTAGTAAATATGGCAAATCCATATACTATAATGACAATACAATCTGCAAATGCATACCAATCTCCCCAATTGTGGTTTATTTTTCCATCATGACCCTTCTCCTTTGGTCGAAGGAACCTATGTACTTGTAGGGATATATTATAGTCACATTTGTTGCCAAGTAATTTGTATAAGGGTTTGACAAAATATTTTTCAAAGTACAAGTAGTGGGATCTCCCACATCTACTATCCCAAACTGATGTCCACATTTGCACTGGTCTAGAATTACCATCACTATCTACATATTTAATTCTCAATTCTTCCCCCCATATTCCCTTCACTTATCCTTCATATAGTAACATATGCATAAGAAGTGAATGTTGTTTGAAGTAGATAGCTTCACTGTTGTTCTTTATAGCATTAAGAGCACTATTAATAGCCTCAGATAGATACTTTGCATAGTCATAGGGCCTGGAATCTTGGCTTTGAATGTCTATAGCTAGAGCCATGGGATCTATAGTCATGTTAGCAGAGGCATCAAATCCTAGTAGTTGGCCAGTTGAATAGTATGTGTATTGATAGTATTCTTCAAACAAATCTACAGAGAATGGGGGCCTTTCATCACTAGAAAATCTCCTAGGTTGATTCCTTACATCTTTGGGCCTGTGTAGAGGCAGATTTCATCTCTTATAGCTTGTATCCATAGAAGGATACTCTTCCAACATTTTTCTAATCCGTAATTTCATCTTTAGGGAGGTGTCCAATTGGAAAACCATACAAATATAATCCCATGTTATAATCATAAATTGTGACCCATCGGGTAAGTGAATCACCCTCATTTTTGGATTATAATTATTTGCTAATGCTTTAATTAGTTCTACGTTCACAAAAACATTTGGCATCACAAGTTTTCCAAGATTCAAATTCCATGAGTTTGAAACTAGGCTATATTTGTACTTCTTCCTATACTGATAGATGAGCAATCCATAACCCCTGTGCGGAGTCCACACATATCCCAATTTCTTGTGCTTGTCCTCTAGGGTCTCACATGATGGGTTTTATTGAGTTGTTCTTTCTTTTGGCCCAGGCCTGGGACACTGGTCTATTAAGTCTTGATTAAGTGGCCTACTTTCTATTTTTTGCCTCTTTGCTCTTGTTTTCTCTGGGGTTTTATCCATTTTAACCCTAATTGAGTTGTACTTCAAGATATCTTCAAAAAATTACATTCAAATGAGCCAAGATGTACTTACTCAAATGAATGCCAGAAATTTTGAGCTGCTCACCTTCATCCAACTCCATCCTCTGGATACTTATCCATAATTTGTAGTGAATTTTGATTCCTTAGAGGTTGTATCTATCAAAATTCAGCATGCTTGAGCCAACTCTAGTTCATAAATGGCGCTCGCGCCACCATTCCTATCAACTTGCACATTAATAGCAGTTGTCTCTTTGATGACTTCATCAGTCAAATCAATCTGATGATAATTATTTCATATTTTGTTGAAGAGACTTTAATCACAATGTCTATATCTCTCTTTGATATATCCTTGACCATCTTTTGAGAAGACTCTAGGAAACATTTAGATTTCTCTCTTTGATTTTGGAAGGTATCTTCGATATTTATATTTCATTTTCTTCCCTTATGGTCCCCCTTTTTGTCGATGAGATTGGTGGATATCTCTAGCCGACAAGCCTATGTCTCTTCGACATATCCTTATCTCTTCCTTCAATGTTATTACTTGTTGATGATCTCTATATGAATTTTTCATGTCGACGAGACCTACTGTCACCTCTCTCTGATGTCTCTTAGTCTCATCGATAAGATGTGTTTACACTTGTGCCAGGATGTAGGGGAGACTTTTGATACTATCTGCTCAATACTCTTGTGTTTCATTGACATATCCTTATTAGGATGTTGATGAGACCTTTTCCAATGTCTATTCGATGTCTCTATGTATCACCAATATTTTACTACGTAAATGTCGAAGAGACTCTCTTACTTCTCTCCCAGCGAGAAGAAATTTGAATATGTCTCTTAGACACTTGGGAGTCTCATCTACATTTCACATCAGCCCTTTATGCCCACATCGAAGAGACTATGGTGAGACTCTCTTTGATATAGCATTGTCTTGGTGACATGCCATGTGCTACTATGGGAACACTTCAAACAAGGAATTAACTTTAGTGTTATGACCAAGGGCCTTATTTGGTGGTTTATATTAGTGTCATCCATTATGCAATGGAGATGGGACATATGGTGAGTGTGGGAAGATGGGTGAAAATGGAAGTATGGAAAATAACCAAGGTGGATTTTTGGCTCCAACAGGATGTTTAATATTATGAAACATTAGTTGTACTTACTTAGTTATCAAATTTCATTAAAGGATAAGTTTTATGAATTTTAATCATTATGTATGTAAATAATGTTATGAATATTTTGGTCAAATAATGTTTTCTTATTTTTAGTTAATGACATCAACACATACTCTTCTAGGATATGGGAATTGCTATGAAAATTTTATCTCCTAAGGCTCTCACATTGGTATGAGCCAGTAATATAAATAACATTATGTAATTTTTATTTTATCTAACAACACTTAGTGTAAATATAGTTTGATTTGTTTCTTCATTCTTTACATAAGAGGAGGAAAATCCACTTTGTGAACCTATCCCATCTAGGTAAATGAAGAGAAGCAGAGGATCATTAATTTATCGCAAGTGATTATTTACTTATTTCAGTTTATTCAAGATTTCTATACTATTGTATATATGGTTTAATTGCATTAATAGGTGAAGCTAAAAAAAAAAAATTTAGCCTAGGAAGTCTATTAATTGGAAAAGGAGAGCTACCAATTATGATATTGATTCTCCATATTCTTAACAAAGAAAGAGTCATTGATCATTTTTTTTATTCATAAGAGGAGTATTGTATTAGCTATCAAAAAAAAATATAGTACGTTTGCAAACTAGGGAAGAACATATCAGAAAACCCAAACCCTGACCAAAGAATTAAAAAATCTGGCCACCAAGACTAACAGTCGACTCCCACCACAAGCATAGCCAACCAAAAATAGAACCCCCAAAAAGAACTGGAAGCATGGAAACAATTTATAGACATATACTTATAAACCACCCGATAGACCACCATGCGGGGCACCATACCTGACCCACAGAAATAGGCTAAAATCCATTCAACTTTGTAAATTGATTGAATTCCACCGTCACTAGTCCAAGAAACTTCTACAAGAACCTGAACCCATAGGCCGTAATTTGGCGATGACAAAACAATGCCAAAACCTTAATCTCCAACAAAATAGGATAGATGTGGATGACTCCTCCTGCCAGCTTCACCAAAGGAAAATCATGAGCCCACAATGTGCCCCACCCTAGCAATGTCAATTTGAGCACCTCGTCCAAACCACCCAGAATCTCATTCTTGAACAATTTTCAAATGATGGTCTTTTCCTCCACCTTTTGCATTCTCACATCTAGGGGAGATGTGAGAAAATGGGAGGCAATGTGGGTGTTAACCCTAAAAGAATTCCAATTCTGCACAAAATCTTTCCCTAGCACCATTTTTACTACCACCACCACATGAGGATCAGTCCTCAGCATAATCCGCTTCAACCGTTGATCGCTAATGTGCTTGAAGGTCGTTTTTCACACCTTGCAATCTAGCTAAATTGGAGTGTTCAGTTCAACACTAAACACATCATCCGTTGAAACCTCCACAATGAATTTAGAACCTTCCACCATAGCTATTTTGCAAAGCAAGCCAAAGACAAACTTAGACAAAGATGGGTGAAAATAAACTTGGCCAACCTATATTAATAAAGAGTTGGTTGCCAAGAGTTTATTATGTTGTACATTAACCATCGTGCCTAATTGAATTGACTGTTTGATGTCCAGTTGTCCCAGGGCCCATTAGCTCACCTCCATCTGATTCCAACTAGGGTTATGACCATAATGTGCCCAATTCTCCAGGCGATGACATGATTGCCAGTGTCGCCAAAATATGATTTCTTCAATTTGCATCTAACCATCAGGTTGCTGACTCAGTCGGGTAGTCCAAGCTGGCTACCAGACGCCAACCCTTGATGAAAGTCATGGTCTCTCCACCCCTAATGTGGAGAGACACCCACCCTTCCACCCACAATAGTCATTGATCATTTAATGAAACTCCATAATTACATATATTTTCACATTTATTGTATGCCATCATGAAATGTAGATGTAGATTTTTATTCTAATGTATATCATTGTATATACCTATATGGATTTATATGTATGTATTTATATTTTACCAATGTGTACAATTGTATTCCTATATGAATTTATTTAGACATTCATCAAATGCATATATGACATTGAAGACCTTATAACACTATATGACATTATCAAGATATTTCGTATACCTTCATGGCCTTATTTTGATCTATATATATATTTAAATTTCATGTATTCAAGGCTTAAATGGTTTAAATTATTTGATTGGTTTGACTAATAAGGCTTAATATTACTTGTTAGGAGTGAAAATAAAATTTTTAAATGGTTTCAACACTAACTAAAAACTTAATATTATTTTTATTGTTGATAGTGATAAAAATATATAGCGCCATCCTAATAAATAACATTGACTTTTTTAAAAAATTGGAGAAAAATACATTAAAATAGTGGGTGGAAGCAAAAAAGGGAGATAATCATAGGGATTTGTTGTAGTGACCCTCAACCCTAATCCCTCAACCCTTAAACCCAAGTAAACTCTCTACCCTAATCCCTCAACCCTCAACCCTTAATTTCTCAACCCTTAAACCCTAATATAGCCTCAACCCCTATAACCTCTACCCTATACATTGGACCCTCAACCCTAATCCTTGAACCATGTACCCTCTACCCTCTACCCTCAACCTTAAACCCCTAACCCTCAATCCTTAAACCCTAAATCCTTACACCCTCTACCAACTCTACCCTCTACCCTATACACTAAACCGCCATCAACCCTCAATTCTCAACCCTTAATCCATCCCTCCCTCTCTACCCTAATCCCTCAACCCTATACCGTCAACCCTTAAGCCCTTGTACCCTAATCCCCTCTTCATAATTTTTCTTCCTTTAAAATTATGATCAAATTCTATAGGGAAGCTAACATCATGGTGGATGTACTTGCTAATGGGCAATTGATTATGGTTGAATATTGTATAGGGTTGATGGTTTAGGTTATTGGGATGAGGGTACAGGGGTGAGGGTATACTAGACTGGGTTGAGGGATTAGGGTTGAGGGTAGTGGGTAGAAGGTTTAAGGGTTTAGGGTTGAGGGTATATGGTTGAGGGTTCAATATTGTATAGGGTAGAGGTATAGGGGTTGAGGGATTAGGGTTTAACTAGGGTTGAGGGTTGAGGGACGTAGAGGGTTGATGGTTTAAGGTTTGAGGGATTAAGGGTTGAGGGTTGAGGGATTAGTGTGGAGAGTTTACTTGGGCTTAAGGGTTTAAAGGTTCAGGGATTAGGGTTGAAGGCCCAATGTATAGGTTAGAGGGTATAGGGGTTGAGTGATTAGGGTTTAACTAGGGTTGAGGGTTGAAGGATGTAGAGGTTTGAGGGTTTAAGGGTTGAGGGATTAAGGATTGAGGGTTGAGGGATTAGGGTAGAGAGTTTACTTAATGGGTTTAAAGGTTTAAGGGTTGAGGTTAGAGGGTAGAGTTCGGTTTAAGGGTTTAGGGTTTAAGGCTTGAGGGTTTAGGGTTTTGGGTTGAGTATTTAAGGGTTTAAGGGTTGATGGTTTAGGGTTGAGGGATTAGGGTAGAGAGGGAGGGAGGGATGGAGCAAGAGATGGTTGAGGGAGAAGTGAGATAGAGAGGAGAGAAGAGGAGGGAGGGATATGAGGGTTGAGGATCCAATGTATAGGGTAGAGGGTTGAGAATTGAGGGTATAGAGTTGAGGACCTATAGGGTATGGTTGAGGGTATATTACAAGGGTTGACGGATTAGGGTTGAGGGTAGACTAGGGTAGAAGGTTTAAGGGTTTAGGGTTTAGGGTTTAAGGGTTTAGGGTCAATGGTTAAGGGTTGAGGGTAGAGATTTTAGGGTATAGGGTTGAGGGTTTACGGTTGAAGGATTATGGTTGAGGGTATAGATGGTTGAGGGTTGAGGGTCGATGGTTGAGGGTTGAGGATTAAGGGATCTTTCGATGCAAGTGAAATGTAGGCAAGCAATTGAAGGTCAGTGAATATTGGGAAATAATTTTTCGTTCTAACACCCATAATCCCTTAACCCTTAATCCCGTTAGATAAAAATAATTAGGTGCTAAAGTAGACTATAAAGAAGGCGTCAAACTCAAAGCTAAAATCGATGCTAAACCTAGTGAAAATTCAGAGCTAAACTCAGTGCTATACTCGATGCTATATTCAACAATATACTTGGTGCTAAACTTGGTGTTAAAGGCGATGCTAATTTAGGTGTTAATTTGCACCTAAATTAGTGCCTACTTGTCTTGATCGGTGCAATGAATGCAAAAAAGAGCACCCTCCTGATAAATAGCACCGAATTTTTCAAAAAAAATGGAAAGAAATACATTAAAATAGTGGGTGGAAGCAAAAAAGGGAGCTAATCACAAGGATTTGTTGTACTGATCTAAGACCAATACTCTCAATGCATATTATTTAATTTAAAAAATTCTCTTCTACTTGACTAAGCAAGAGATAACCAAATCCTACTAAACTTGAAAACCACCATTATGAAATTATACATGTTACACTAATCTTCAACATATTTAAATTACAAACTTTATCTACTAATTTACTAAAATTTGAAATCATAAACTGAAGTACAATTTTTTTTGCTAAGGGTGAAGTGCTAGCTAGCCTATTTGTATCTTTCTATACCAACAAGTTCCAAAATGGCTCTTTGTATGGAAATTTGAAATTGATTGGTTCATGAGGTGAACTATGAATTTTTGGATTATTAATTATGGTATTGAAAAAAAAATATTTCATATAATTTTAAACTAACATCAAATCTTTCAAGCCGAATAATTGTTGATGAAATCCTGAATAATATAAAAATTGTTATCATCTTAATCCAAAAGGAATCTTTTATAATCAAATTTATGACCCACTCTCTATAATGGGGAAGTTATGTCATTATTCTCATGGTTACTAAAATAGGATTAGTGCTTCTATGATGTGATATTAGTCTACATAATCAAAATTATTACTTTCTAAAATAGTATTGACTAACCCATTGAAAAATAGTACATGATCATAGACATTGTGCCCTCAATAACCCATTGTGCTTTTCAGTTTGAACCTTCACATTGAAGTTATTGGCATTCATGCTAGTGACTTTGTGCTTTGAAACCTCGCTAGGCCAACGTGCTTGTGCAATTTGTGCCCTTGATGGACTACTTAGCTTGTGGGTTTGGACGATACATGATAATTTGGGCTTTCATGTCGATGATGAGGTCCCTCATTTGTAGCCTCAACTGGATCAAGCCAGGCTAAAAATTATTGTGTTATCAAGTTTAAAAATATATATTTTAATATAATTAGATATTTATAATAATAGTTAATAGTTAATATTATATTTAATATACATGAAAACTATTTAGATATTTATTTAGGGTTAATGGTGGTTCCCACTCCTTACGTTATGTTGGGATACTACTCTATTCAATACTTTCATAATGGTAACATCACTAGATTAATAATTATCTTATTTTCTCGGGTGAATGCCTCATCTCTTATCTCATCCCACTAGGAAACTACTCCTCTTTCTCACTTCTAAGTCCCACCTCTACTCCTTCAACTTGAACAATGTCCTCCTCCAATTCTTGGCTTGAATGTCTTATGTCTTGAATCCTCTTGCAAGATAACCTCCTCTAACTAGCTCCTCCAACTTGGTCACTATACTATCAATCTCCTCCTAGATGACCTACTCTTTATATCTCCTTCCTTCATTCCTCCAAAGTGCACCACTAGCATCACCTATGAGATCAATGTTTATTTATCAAACAACTATAAATTGTTTACTCAAGTTCAACACCCCTAATAATGCCAAGATGTCACTTGGGGAGATTTGAACCTTGATCTTCAACATGAGAACCAAGTGGTCCTACCACTTGACCACAAACCCTCTGACGATATAAATAAATTGTTGTTTTTAAATATTAATAATTTTTATATAGATTATTATTTATATTCATATTAAAAATTAATAATATTAATTTATATATAATATAAGATATAATTTTAAGTTTATATTATAGAATTTATAAAACAAGTCAAGCATAGGATGGAGAAGTTTCCCTCAATAAATAAGGACATTAATTTGAAAGAATAGGATATGAGAAAAAATAAGCAAGGCATGAGAGGTTAGGAATCAAAATGCCCTAATGAGAAGAACATGATGATAACCCTTTAGATGATCTAGAGAGTGAGGAAGAGGTGGTCAACGCAAAGTTTGAAGGGATGGCCAAAATTGAGGATATGAATGTTGTGTGTAGAAAAGGGGCAATGATTTTCTCAAGGGTTTTAGTTGTAAACTCCTCTTCTCTAATATTTGACCTCATTAGAGGCAAACAAAGGGGTAGAGGATTGAGAAAAGGAAACACTTATCCTAATCACCATTTTTTTCCAATGTGGAGAGGAGGCCCTTTCCACAAAGAAGCCATAAGTTTCAATAGTTGGAATGTCAAGGGATTAAATGTACTTAACAAACATTAATTAGTTAAGTGGTTAATTACTCGTTCAAGAAATAAAATCTAGTGTAGAGTCTATGAACAATATTTTTAAGGAAGTGTGCCAAATAAGTGAGGGAGCAACAATAGCCATAATTTTTGTAGCAATGGATTTGGTTGTGTTCTAGGATGATCAATGATTTTTTGGTTAAATTTTTATCTTCTCCTAGTGTGTCATCCATGTAAAGATAACAAGAGTGTGGGATAATTTAAAAAAAGATTATTTCTAATATCTAAGAGCCAGCCTTGAAGGGTGTTAGGGATCAACTTTGGGATGAATTAAGGGAATTCAAAAGGAAATATGTGTATGAAATGGGTGATTGGATGAGACTTCAATTATATATTATTCCTCATTGATGGAGGAATAATTTATCTTCTAGTTCTATAGATTTTGGTTCTTTCTGCTCTAATTTAGTTTTGGTAAACATCAAATCAAAACAAGAATGGTTTACCTAGAGTAACATGAGGATTAACAAATATTGTATTCAAATTTACCTAGAAATATTCTTAATAAATATGGAATGGGCATTGGATCATACCGGTTTCTCTATGAAATTCCTTCCTTTTATTTTCTCTAATTATTAGACAATATAGTTTGATATAATCAATAAATTAAAGCTCAAAGGCTTTCCTTAAAAATAGGAGTTCATGTGTGTTGAGCATATAGATTTAAGAAAATCTACAAGAATGGTGGGAGAAAAATATTAAAGGATGTAAAAAATACATCATACAAAAGAAGATCAATATCATCAAAATGGATGTTAAAAAGTGGAATAAAGATAAGGTGGGGGACATATTTGAGAGAAAATAAAGGTAGAGAAAGGTTGTTAGCACATTGAAGTGGATATTTCCAATCACTACCTCTTGATAGAAAGAAGATCCAAAGAGTGTAGTCTTTTAGATGAACTCAACAACTTGATCCAAAGAACATAAACACTAGAAGTTCACTAAATATAAAAAGAAAGATTCATTAATTAAAGCCCAAATGAAGTATGCAAATTCTTAAAATTTAAAGCAATTGAAATTTCATGTACCGAATTCGTTAGTAGTTTGTTTTACCAAGTCTTCTCCCAATGATTTTCAAGCTACACAAATTGATTACTTCCAAAAGCGCAAGCAAGCATTAGGTTAGAAAAATAAAAATCACTAAATCAAAAGTGTCACTATCTACATCAAATGCACCAAAAAAAGTCAAAAGTGTACCTTTACCTATCAAATGTGTTGTCTTGCATATTAGAAGTTCTGAAACAAAATTAGATGTGTCACTTTTTCAAATGTACCACTCTAATAAACTAAACCTACAAATAGAGAAAAACCAAAATTAGATGTGCCTCTATAACTGTCAAAAAGTGCCTCTATCATTAAATGCATTCTTTTGTTGTCAGAAGCATTATTCTGGGATCAATTATACCAAATTATGCACATAACCTAGAAACTTGAGGAAACTTAATGCAATGTTAAAATTGGGGATGTTGGTCCCACCAGGCATGCTAGAATGTGAATAGGGAAAATTGGATTAATAAATTCAAACAAAGGAATTGAAGCAATATCAAAACCCAATTCAAATGCTCAAAAGACCTAATCTCAATGAAGTGTGTGCACAATAAATCATGAAATCAAATAACATAAACTAACTATTTTACCTCCACAAAAATGCCTAGCCTTACTCCATTGTAAGATGTAATTATCCAAATTTGAATAGTATGTGGATTGCTCAAATTCCTTAGCACATAACCTTGTTAGAAAAAATAATGTAAAATCTAGTATAGTTCAAATGTAAAATTTATGGAGAGAGTTTAAAAGTCTAAAGATGGATCTTTTATAGCTTCCAGAGATACCAGATGAACAGTGTAGGATGTGAGATGAGATAAATGGATGTGAATTGTTGAGAGATCATTGAGAACGTGCATGTGGTAGGATGAAAGGTTGTGATGAGGAGTTAAGAAATTGAATGAATAAGAGGCTTGACTACATGAAAGGATGAAGTGGAAGTGAGGGAGAGTGATCTATGGTTGCTTTTCAATCAACTCACTAAATTTGAGTTGGAAGAACAAATATATAATTGATATATTTAAAAAATAGAGGAATGCACAAAGTCAAACTAAATAAATTAAATAATTTATTTAATTTTGGAGGGATAATTATCTAATTATTTAATTATGTGCATAGAGGAATAATGAAAGATTTAATTACAAAGATGGAAGAATAATTTTAAATTAATTAAATAATTAAAAACTATTTAATTAAAGTGGATGAGAAAAATTAAAGAAATAATTTAATAATTTAATTAAAATGGATGAGGAAAAATTAAAAAATTATTGAAAATTATTTAATTAAAGTGGTTGGAGGGAAATGATTAAATAATTAAAAATTATTTAATTAATAGTGATGGAGGGGTTGATTAGTGATGACAGGAAACCATGTTGAATTTAGAAGAAATACGTTAGACATTTTTAGGTGTCTACAAGTATCAAGAGATAGAAGGATATATAATCTAGGAAGAGACGAGAAAACAACTCACAAAATCACTACAAACGAAGGAAACTTATTGAAAATCAACAAAATAGAAGGCGATGAGAAGAACATAGGAAATATGCCAATATTATATAAGACATGTTGCATCTAATGAGGTATCTCGCATATCAAGCTTCAATGGTATTCACGAGTAAGATACCTTCTAAACTACATAGAAAGCATGGAAAAATATTTCACAGAGGAATATTTGAGAATGAAATCCATACACACATTAGAATGCAACATAAAAAGATTGTTGTTTATCCACAAGCCAAACATCCCAACTCATAAATATTTCACATTATTAATTAAAATAAGGTACCTACCTAGAGAAGGGGGATTGACAACTCACCCCAGAATATTGTGGTAACATAGACCTTGACATCCACTTGAAAAACTACATTAGTAAATGGAATGATATGAGAGCATATGATGAAAGATTCAACACTTAATTATTCTATTGAACACTATCACATGTTGCAAAAGCATGGTATATAAATTAAGAGAGGAGGGAGCTGAAAGTAGAGAGTGGAGTGTAGTTCGAGAACACATTATAATATTGTAATGAAAAAACTTGCATATCCTTTCCTTTTTCATATTACATTTAGTCCCATAATGAAAATTTTCTTTAATTCATCAAATAATGTGTAAGATGGTCTAATTTACAATGGAAATTGGCAAATAAATTCCCTCATTCCGAAATACCATCACCAAACATCTTGAGATTTCTTTCCATTTCATAAATAATTTATGTTTCCTATATAGGTTAGATATGCAAGTGTGAACTTGATCTAGATTATATTTAAAATTTAAGTTCAAATTCAAACTTTTCTCTCCTTTCACTAGCTATTATGAGCTAGCTACATTGCAAATTGAACCAATTTACTCACTAGAATAGTGTATTTAAGGAATAAGATCTTAATTAAAAATGTATGTAAAGGTTATCATAGAGTTTAAATAATAAAATATTTATGAGAGCATCATAGCAAAATTAAGAAATTATTTATCACAACACATCACTCTAGATCCATTGTATTCTTACTTTATATTTTTAAATCTTTACTTGAAATCACCAAATTAATGTAAAAAAATTAATTGAAAAGAACTTTACCTTTATAATTTGACAAATTTGTAAAGATTTATAAAAATTATAATCCTTGTAATACTCAAATATTTCTTAGTGACAAAGGCAGCCCCAACTTCCTTGGAGTTCGTCACTGCTTTTGAGTCCTTTAGTGAGGCTAGTGGTGGATCTCGAGTGCCACCTCCATTGCCCACTAATTTGATGCATGGAACTCTTGTGAAGTTCTTGTTCAACTCTATAGATAATGTCCCGACCCTATCGACGATCTTTGCAAGATCACTAAAATTCACCTCACAAGAATTGAGTGGAGAAAGCCTCGAGGGGCCTTCTTCCTTGGCTCTTGTTGCAGGAGGGTTGGAGGGTACCCCCTTGATATTTTTCCCTTGTAGGCTTATCTTTCCTCTCCTTATGATGATCTAAACAAGAGAAAGATGACCTCTTGGTTGATGAGGACTAGGGGGTGCCTCTTCTTTATTTGTAGGTTAGATTGTGTGTGTGAGTTGTGTTCCCCCGTGCTTGTTTATATGTTCTTGGATGACCCTTGTAACCCTCCTAGTTGCTTGGATACAAGAGTGTTTTTGTGTTGTAAAACTTCTTCTATTTGTCACATCATTCTTCTCTTTTTCGTGTATTGATTTTCAACAATTGGGGACAATGCAAAGTGTTGGGGGCATGTAGTCCTCCCTTCCATGTTGACCCAATTTTTTATTTTAATTTTTTTTTATGTACCTTTCTTCATATGGTTTGATATAGTAGGGGGTTTATGACAGTTCATTTATATATTCTCATATCTATTTATCTATATTTATGGGCAACTTTGGCCCTGAAATATCAGATCACC
Source organism: Sequoiadendron giganteum (assembly GCA_007115665.2). NCBI lineage: Eukaryota > Viridiplantae > Streptophyta > Pinopsida > Cupressales > Cupressaceae > Sequoiadendron > Sequoiadendron giganteum. The sequence continues at coordinate 585,753,826 of CM021102.1, forward strand.
TTGTCTCTCATTCGTTATGTTCTTTTTTTTCCTTTCTTTTTATATTTCTCTTCTTTTCTTGCTTTGTGATGTTGTGGTACTTATGTGTTGTCCCTCACGTGTGCGAAAACATTACCATAGTTATATCTTTTTATGTTTTGTGGGCCACAACATCACCTCCATTCTTGTTTTTCTCTCCTCGAGATGTCGCATGACTTTGTTTTCAACATGCACCATCCTAAGGGGGGGCTATATTACCACATCAATTTTCAAAAGGTGCATTCGACAGCCAACAAATACCTTCTTGAAAATCTCTATTTTTTCAAAAATTGCATTCTTCAACATGGATCCCTAGATGAATTTTTCTTTCATCACGAATTTGTAAGACAAAATTTGGACTTTCCCTTGTGAGGGAATATTATTTCTTTTGAATTCCTTGATGAAATGAATCTTTCAGAAGGAATCCTTGATGTTAGAATCATTGGCAAATTTTTTTATCTCTTTTCAAAAAATTTATCTCGCTTTCAAACTAGGCATCCCTCAAGCGGACCCCCTCTCTTTTGAAGGGTTCCCAAGGGACCCCTTTGAAATCCCTTCCTTCAATTGTTGAATTTCTTTATGACCATCTATCTCTTTTCTTCCTATGTGGCTTCTTTTTATTATCTAACATGTTTCGTCTAAGGATTAACATGTTGCTTTGTAGGTATGCTTGTGAAGCTTCTTTTCAATTGAGCTTGTAGGACCAAGCACCTATAAGGCCCCATCAAACTCTATGAATCCTCTTACATCTGGCTTCCTTCAGGATCAAGCACCTAGGGAGCCTCTCCTTTGCAAGTCTAAGGACCTATGAAGTGCTTACATCTTGTGGGATGTCTTTGTTTGACTTTGTAAGTTTGCGGACCTGTAGAGCCTCTTTGTTTACCTTCTGTAAGTCTACAAACTTATGGCACATTTGTTCAACTCTCTGTGGGTTTGAGGACTTGTGGAGCCAACTTCTCTTCCTATGCTTTTGGGTGTGTCAAATTATGGTCTACTTCCTCAACAGTTAAGGTATACATTTCTAAACTCTTTGAATCTACTTTACCTTGCATCTAGTAGTACATATGCTTGCTAAAGTGGGGGGAAAATGTAATGGAGTGAATTTGCACCCCTCAAAAATTATCTGTTTGCATCCCCTCACCTTAGAAAATTAAATTTGGCAATGCATTTCTACTTCATCCACTCGCTCTCCACCCACTTGGTAGCTGATGGTAGTGTTAGTTGAGGAATTTTTGTCAGCGACGCTAGCACGGTGCGCGAACGTCTATGTGGCATGTTGTCCTAATAGGATTTTGGCCTCTAGAATTTGCAGAGGCATTACACTTCTTCATTGGTGACAAAGAGTAATGCCCTTGCACCCTTGATAGACCTTCAATGACTCTTTTGGCTGGTATCTATCTAAAAAATTTGATTCTTCATTCAATCCATCCTCTACACACTCTTCCTGATCTTTTACACTCTACTTGCTACAACACACTCCATTTTTCTCACTATTGTTGAAGATCTAAAGCATTACTCTATCGAATTTTACTCTCGCTATTGCATCTTCAAGCTTGTGAGCTCGCATCTCCCTTCACATGCTCGAGGGCACCTTGTTTGGGAGGTGATATCCATTTTTAGCATTGTGATTTGATTTATGTAGCATAGTGTTGTTTCCATTTCCTGGTATTTCTCCCATTGCTTTCTTTATCGTATTTTCTATCTTGTGGCTATTTTGGTTGACCATGGAGGTGGGAACACTGAAATGGGCGTTTGACTATGGTAAGCCCTGAAACAACCCAAAAAATTTCCCCCATTCTATTATGTGAAGGTTTTGTGTTTGTGTGGAGCTTGCGAGAGGCTAGACCATTTGTAAGTTGTATTTCCATCACCTTTCACTCTTTTCAAATCCTAGTTAGAACTTTAAAGCATATCTCTCATTATTTTGTTATTTTGTCACTTTCTTCTTTCATTTTTGCATTAAATTGTACTAGTTACATAGTTAGCTCATTTCCCAAGGTTTTGCACTGTATTTCATACTTTCTTTCTGTATAGACACCAGCACACCAGTGAGACACTAGCGCACTACACTATCTTACTTGTTTCATGTTGTTGTCTTCTCGCAAAGAGTTGTCTAAGATACAATCCAAAATCCAAAAACCCATTCTCTTAACCCCTTGAAACTCTTGGGTTAGAAGAAAAATAGCAGTAATAAGAGTGCTCTTCTTTCTCTACCCTAAACATTTTATAGCTTTCATAAATCCTCCATCTAGCTTAAGGTAGATTAAGGCAGTTGGTCATTCTAGACCCTCCTATGACCCAAGGTCTTAAGCATTTGGTCCCCCTCCTCTACACAATATAACCAAGTGCTTGAGGAAATCAAATGATTGTCTCCTTAGAGATCATATAACCATGCCATTTCTCTCATTCTAAGTAGTCAACTACCACAAAATCAACCCTATCACTATCATTTCAAGAAAAGAATAACATTGAAATAATTTTTAAGGTATCATTAAATGTAAAACTTATTAGAGATAATAATTATTTATTCCTCCCTTGTCATGATGGTCACTAAAAAGGAAGGTGGAGGGAGACCAAGTGATTGAGGAACTCAAATGATTTTCTCCTTAGAGGTCATATAACCATGTCATTTATCATGATGGTCACTAAAAATGAAGGTGGAGGGAAAATGTCCCCTAATCCTTGAGAAATGAATAAATTAACCATCAAGGATAAGTTCTCTATTCTCCTCATTATTGATTTGTTGGATGAGATTTCTAAGGCCTTTTTTACCAAGTTGGATATTCACTGTAGATATCGTGAAATTCAATTCAAGTAGTAAGATATACCCATAATGGTTTACCAAACACATGAAGGTCAATATGAATTCTTGGCGACCTTATTTGGATTGAATAATGCTCCATCTAATATTCATATTTTGATGACTAATATGTTCCATTGTTGTCCTCGCAAATTTATTTTGGTCTTATTTATATTGATCCCATTGGACCTTGCATTGCAGAACCTCTCTATTATGCAAGCCAAGCTTACGTGTTCCAAGCACTTTGAGGGCCTCAATTGTTACCACTCCTAGGTCTTGTGCATGTAAATCATTCCAATCAATGACATGCTTATCACCTAGTATATACTTCTTAAGGTAAGATATATGAAAGGAATTGTGCATCTAAGCAAGAGCTAGTGGCAAAGAAACTCGGTATGCAATAGGGTTTACTTCCTCGAGAACCTCAAAAGGACCTAAGTAGCACAAAGCTAGTTTGGACGACTTTCCAAACTTGATAGAACTCTTGTGAGGTTTAACTCTCAACAAAACCTTTTTCCCTACTAAATTTTTTTTGGTACCCACTTGGAATTTGCATAACTTTTATGCCTATCATTAGCTTCTGCTAATCTTTGCTTAATAATTCCAACTTGCTCCTCCATTTTTAATAACATCTTTGTCCCTAGGCTTATCCTTTCCTCTAGCTTATTCTAGCTTATAGAAGTTTGACATTTTCGACCATACAATGCTTTGAATGGAGCCATCTTGATTGCATAATGATAAGAATTGTTATGTACATGTAAACTCAACCAACTGTAGGTAATCTTCCCACTTGTATTGCTGATCCATGCAATACATTCTTAGTAGGTCTTCAAGTAACTAGTTAACCCTTTCAGTTTAACCATCTATTTCTTGATGATACACTAAACTTATGTTCAACTGGGTTCCAATTGAAGAAAAAAAGGGTTGCCAAAACCTAGATATCACATGATCATCCCTATTTGATATAATCTTCTTAGGAATCCCATGCAACCTAAACACCTCTTGAATAAATTTGCATGCTATGATAGGAGCTCCATTGGTTAGATTCATAGGAATAAAATGTGCTACCTTGGTAAGCTTATCCACTACCACAAGAATGGAATTATGCTTGTTCCTAGATATAGGTAGAACTTGCACAAAGTCCATGCTAATGATTTTCCACTTTCTCTTAGGAACATCGTGAGGGTACAAAAGACCTACAAGGTGATGATGTTTTTCCTTCACCCTTTGACACTCTAAGAATTTTTCTATAAATCTTGCAACATCCCCTTTCATTCCCTTCTAGAAATATAATGGCTTCACATCAACTGACATCTTGGTCACACCAAGATTTCTAGAGTATATGGTGCATTGTGAACTTCTTTCCATACCAGGTTCCTTAATTCTTCAAATTAGGCACATATATTCTTCCTTTAAACCTTAATAATCCACTAGGTTCAAAGTGAAATCCTTTGTACCTTGCATCTTCCAGATTGTCCAAGAGTTATTTCTTGAATTTCTCATAGTATTCATTGCCCTTGGATTTTTGCAACACTTGGCCCTTGAAGTCGGATTGAATTAATAGCATTGAGGTGATATTCCTCCTACGACTTAGGGCATTGGCAACCTGTTTCTCTTTTCCCTTGATGTAGTTAATGTTGAAGTCATAATTAGTTATCAACTCCAACCATCTCCTTTGCCATGTATTCAGATTGGTTTGGGTAAACAAATACTTTAGACCATGATGATCAATCTTTAGTTCAAAAGGTTTACCCATCATATAGTGTTTCCACATCTGTAATGCATGGAATACTATTGCGAACTCCAAATCATGTGATGCATAATTTTTCTCATAGGTCTTTAGCTTCCTTGATTCATAAGTTATGAATCCCCCATCTTGTATTAAGATTCCACCTAAACCTTCACCCAATGCATCTGTGATGATATTAAAGTTTCCATCTGGATTAGGTGTTGGAAACAAGCTACATTGAGAAGGGGGGTGAATCAGTGTTGTGCAAAAATAAACATTATTAACCTTTATCTTCAAAGCACTTGTAACATTCAACCAAAATGCATGAACAAGAAGAAAGAAATCACAACACCATAACACAATAATTTTTACGTGGAAACCCTGCTAGGGGAAAAACCACGGTGGATGGCCAATCCATAGTATGATATGAGTATACTCAAATAAATTTTACAATATGGGGAATGCACTTGCGTTCAAGCACACTACCTAGAACTCACTACTCAAAGGATAGGCTCATTTCCTTACAAATAGAATTAGATTAAAACCATCTAAGACTTTGAACTGAGAAAAATAGCATCTACATATGCTTTATTACAGTTCCGATTAAGCACAATATTCAATCTTCTATCCTACAGATTGATTATGCACTTATGCTCTATTCCGCTCACACTCGCAACATAGATCCTTCATGCACAAGTGAAACTATGCATTATCACTCTTCTACTTTGTTCTTATTCACAATTCGCATCAACACACACTTCATACACAATTCAAAATGATATGGATGATCTCTTATATATATCCATAACTTAGAATTCAATTACAATATGTCGGCTTCAATAGAACAAAAGAATATTTGCATCTATCAGCTCAAATCATGAGTAAAGTATAATGTGCATCCACAACGATCAGCCACAACATAGCTAGGACCCAAAAAAAATGCACGAACACAAAAATACTTAACTAATTACTTCCCATATATTCGTGATATGATGCATTCACGAAGTCGGCTCCATAAATGATAAAACAAGGAATTAGCTAACTGGATCTTATATCTTGCACATGGATCAATACGAGGCACTGGGATTTATGGATGATACTAAGAATACATCGATCAAAGTTCACTTAGGTACACAACACAAAATATTAACTAAAAATTTGTATGTGAATCGATGAACCCAAAACTGTCAGATGCTTTGTTCTTCCTTAACTGTTTGCAATCTGAATATCGGTAGGATAAATTGATGATGTCTGGATCTAATCACAGACTCGGGTTGCCATCAATGACAACACCAAATGATATTCACAGTGTCTCTTTCCAACATTAGGTACCTTCAAAATTAGAGTTTTTGTTAGCTTTTCCTTGAGTAGGTCAAATGCCACTTGACATTTCTCATACCACTCAAAATTCTTCCCTTTCCTCTACAATGAAGTAATAGGAAAAGCTATTTTGGAAATGTTTGCAATGAAATTTTGATAGTAACCTGCCAAACCCATAAAACTTCTAACCTCAGGCACATTCTTAGGCATTGGCCACTCAAGTACCATTTTTATTTTAGTTGGATCCACTGAAATCCCATCAGAATTAATTATGTGACCTAGGTATTGTACTACCTTATGAAAGAAGGTACGCTTAGGGAGTTTTCCATATAGCTTATGCTCTCTTAACTATTGGAGAATAATATCTAAAAGTCTACAATACTCTTCTTCATTCTTGGAATAGATTAAGATATCATGAAAGAAAACCAACATAAACCTATCCAAGCAGTCCCTAAATACCTTGTTCATCAAGTTGATGAATGTTGCAGACACATTCGTAAGTCCAAAAGGTAGGACTATGAACTCGTAATGACCATATCTAATTGTGAAAGTATTTTTGAAAATGTCTTCATCTTTGATCCTCAGTTGATGGTAACCTAATCATAGATCAATCTTTGAAAACACTTTCGCTCCTCGCATCTGATCAAAAAGATCATTGATGTATGGAAACAGGTACTTATTCTTTATCATAGCTTTGTTAAGCATCTGATAATCAATACACAAGCACAATATACCATCTTTCTTCTTCACAAAGATAAATGGTTCTCCCCAGGGTGAAACATTGGGATTTATTAGTCCCTTGGAAAACAACTCCTCCAACTATTATTTAAGCTCCATTAGTTTCGTTGTGATCATCCTATAAGGTACTTTGGATATAGGTTTTATCCCTAGCACTAGGTCAATGGAGAAATCAAACACGCTCTTGGGAGGTAATCCAAGTAGTTCTTCCGGAAAGACATCCACAAATTTCTAAAGGATAGCATATTTCTCTAGATTCCACCCCTTCTCCTTCTTCAACATCTAGAGGGTCTCATGGTCCATAATAAACATCTTGAGAAATTAATTCCTTGCATTCCTCAAGTTTCTCCATTTTAACTATGAAGATTTCACATCCTTTCTTCTTTTCCCTATGCATTTGCATAGCTAAAATTTGTCGTAATTTCATTTCTCTAGGTGTTCCTTGCAATGAAACTTAATTACCTAGGTCATCTAGGAACTCTATGGTTTTAAAATAGAAATCCACTTTGGCCTTATGCTTCCATAGCCAATTCATCCCTAAGATGACATCATAAGAACCTAAATGGCCTATGTACAAATTCACCTCCATAGAGAAACTTGGAAGTTCAACCCTTGCTTCAAAAAGGAATTACCTCACCTCAACTCTTGTCTGCTTTGCATACTCAACAACCTAAGACTTCTCCATTAAACCAACCTCTCTAGAGATTTGACTAGATACTTTAGGTGAAACACAATTTTCTTTGGTAAGAATGGAAATAGGTAAACCAAACAGAGTACTTGGAGTTTCTATCGGGGTGATTTGGTACTCAATCTATCGATTGTCCAAAGTAGCATGGATCTTCTACAAGAATGCAACTCATATGGAGGAAGGGAGTTCCCATGTTGTTGTTACCCTAATTCTTTTTAGGACATTGAATGAAAAAAATGATCCCCACCACATGTAAAGAATCCTTTCAATGGTCCCCTCTTTTCATAGGCCTCTCTAAATCATTAGCATTCCCTCTAGTATTGTTATAGTTGTTACTATTTTTGACATTATTTCCTATGTGATACCTTCTTGGTTCATTCTAATTGTTACAGGGTCCTCCGCCCCATTTCCTTTGAGAAACCTGCCCTCCATTAGACTTCTTTGGAGTTTGATTAATTGGAGGCCCACCGAACTTCTTTTGATTCCTCTCTTGATAGATCGAGATAGCTTTAAGATTTTGATCCTACTTAATTTCCTTCTCATATACTAAGTGCATGGTTCCGGGACTGTGTACATCTATCTCGCCACCTATTTGGGCATTAAGACCCATAATAAATTTCCTTGTTCAGAAATGCACATCCTTTTGGTACATGGGTATGTACCTTAGGATACAAGTGAACTTTTCCCAATATTCATTTACTGAAGATTTTCATTGTTTTAGATTATGGAAATCAATGAGCTTTTGATTCGCTCGATGTTAGCCTCAAGGAACTAAACCCTAGCTCCATTTTCTTACTCATCCATCGGTTGGATGATTCACCTGCCAACTAGAAATCTCCCCATATGACTTTAGTGACTTCAGAGTAATTTTGAATCCCAAAGTACTTTTCCATATTTGTAAACCATGCTTCAGTCGCATCCCCAGTATCCCCTCAAACTTTAGGGGTGTGATCTTCTTCATATCATGGGATAGCTCATTGTCCAGTTGCTTCCTTTTAGTTCCATCTAACTTTGACTATGACTCCTCATCCTCTTGTTCACTAGAATGGGTGTGATCATGAGAATTCTCCCCTTCCTCTTCATTGTTAGCAATTTCCTCATCATTATTTGGGACTTCTTGTTCCACTCTTTCTTTACCCCTTCTCATTCAAGGTTTCCTATTTGTTTATTGGTTTCATCCTATTAGATTTAGGATAAAAAATGAAAGCAATTAGAAAATTCAACACATAAGACAATGAACACAACAAGATACCCTGAGAAAACCCTCCTACTCAAGGGAGAAAAACCCAACAAATATATCTCATATATATTGAAGGAATAAGAGAAGAAATCTACTTACAACTCAATCCCAACACAATGCCAAATTTGATACAATGAATAATAACACCTCTCATAGATGCAAAGATACAAATGAATATGTTTCTCCTTGAAATTGGTCCACTGCTACAAAATGATGATCTGCTGCTACAAGATGATGATCTACTACTCAAGTATGAACTTCTTCTAGGAATGTGAATTATGATGAATGAAATTGATGATCAAATGAATGATCATCACCTTGTATTTATACAAAACTAGGTGACTCTTCATTTGGGTTGGCCTCTTTTAAGAAACAAGGTGACTCTTCATAAAATTATTATATATAGAAAGTCTGACTTGCCTTGGTATTATTTATCCATCATTTTTAAATTTGAGAGAAAGATATCTCCCACTACTATAACATCAACACTCCCTCTTAGCTAGGGAGGCATCTTTCCAGATATCCACATCATGGAGTCTCTCGATATGACGCCCATAATGACTACACCCATTTGTGGAAAAATCAAAGGTTCATCACTTTGTCTCTCAATGTGATGTCATCATGGAGTCTCTCAACATGATGTCCACCATGGCTACTCCCATGTGTGGAAATAAAAAACAAGTACAAGGGTTCATCATGGAGTCTCTCAACGTGATGTCATCATGGAGTCTCTCAACATGGCGTCTCATCTCAATCACATATAAGAACAAGGGCTTGCACTTCATATTTCTCTGTCTCAAAGAAATATACACTACAAGTGATTTCACCTCATACTTCTCTATCTCAAATAAATATACACTACAAGGGATTTCACCTCATATTTATCTATCTTAGATAAATATACAGTACAAGGGCTTTCACCTCATATTTCTCCATCTCAAAGAAATATACACTACAAGGGCTTTCACCTCATATTTCTCAATCTCAGAGAAATATACACTACAAGGGCTTTCACCTCATATTTCTCCATCTCAGAGAAATATACACTACAAGATATTTCACCTCATATTTCTTTGTCTCAAAGAAATATACATTACAACAAATATTCATGATGATGTGACTCCCTCCGGAACTCCAAGTACCTGCATCAACCTCCTGACCTCCTCGTCCAAGGTTTTCTGCAATGCTTGCCTTAGAGGAGTGGTTTCCAATGCACACTTCCAACACTATTGACTTGCTCGAGTCCAAGACTGTCCTTGACCTCATCCTAGGTTTGCAGAGCTACCAATGTCAAATCTAGATTCAATTGTTGAAGAGGTCTTCCAAGGATTTTTCACTTGGCCTTGCAACACTGCAACCTTCACTTCTTCTTAGTGAGTCACAAAACTCCCTCTTGATCCCTGCCTCGGAGATTTCAAAGAAATCCTCTAGATGTGAACTCCCCTCCATTGACCTATCTCAGAACCTTAATCCTTTTCCTGGACAAGCTCTCAACTCATGCCTTGAATTCTTTGAATTTGACTCCCTTTGAATGTCGTTTCCTCCTCTTTGAAGAAATTGATCGACTTTAGAATAAGAAACAATTTGAATCAACTATAGAGCTAGGCTCCTTTTGAGATTTCCCTATGTCAATTTTCGCAGTAGAAACATGTTGTGTGGACCTTAATTTTCAATCTCGAGCAAAGTGATCATACTTGTCACAACTGAAAAATTGAATGTGAGAGAGATCCTTCTTCTTCTTCGGTTCTGGGGAAAAATATGATTCTGTGTCTCTATTCCTATTTCTTCCTTTGCCTCTTTCTCTAGAAGTATGTGTAGCAAGAACTTGATATTCTACATCATGATAGTTTCGCCCAATTCCTCTTGCTACCAACCTAGACTCTTCTTGAATACAATTAGCTTGAAGATGATAAAACTTGGGCAACTTGGATCTCCCACTAATGCTCTGAATAAAGGGTTCCCAAGATTAAGGAAGACCATTTAGTGCCAACATAACAAGATCTCTATCTACAATTATATCCCCAATAGTGCTCATCTGATCTCTCAAATTAGCAATCTTCATAAAGAATGAGATGAGTGAATCATCTTTAGCCATGTTTACATGGTGAAGTTGTTGTCTCAAAGCAAGGGATCTGTTGGTGTTGTTGATCTCATACAATCCTTTTACAGTATCAAACATTTCTTAGTTGACTTCAAATTGGAGATGATTGGTACTAGGTGATTCATCATAGAGTCTATCATGATCTTTCTAGCTTTCGTGCCATTTTTCATGCATTGGATTTTCTCAGTATCATTGAAAGGCTCGAGCATATCACTTTCCACGAAATCAAGAAGGTCATTCTCCTCTAACTCAATGAGTACCCTGGGTTTCCAAGAGTTGAAGTTTGAAGCTCCATCAAGCCTATCTTCTACCTTGACACCCCTCACCATCTTCTTTTTCCGTATAAATTCACCTTCAAAGATCTGCCCTTAGGTCAGAAATAATTTAAACCTTAGATCTATGATACTTCAAGATCTTCCCTTAGATGAAAAGATGACTTGACTACTTAAACAAATCTGATCAGATCTTTTCTTAGAGCCGCTCTGATACCATGTTATATTTAGGATAAAAAATGAAAGCAATCAGAAAATGCAACACATAAGACAATGAACACAACAAGATACCCTGGGAAAACCCTCCTACTCGAGGGAGAAAAACCCAACAAATATATCTCTTATATATTGAAGGAATAAGAGCAGAAATCTGCTTACAACTCGGGCCCAACACAATGCCAAATTTGATACAATGAATAATAGCACCTCTACTAGATGCAAAGATACAAATGAATATGTTTCTCCTTGAAATCAATCTGTTGCTACAAAATGATGATTTTTTGCTACAAGATGATTATTTGTTGCTCAAGTATCAACTTCTTATAGGAATGTGAACTATGATGAATGAACTTGATGATCAAATGAATGATCATCACCTTGTATTTATACAAAACTAGGCGACTCTTCATTTGGGTTGGCCTCTTTTAAGAAAAAAGGTGACTCTTCATAAAATTATTATATATAGCAAGTCCAACTTGCCTTGGTATTCTTTATCCATCATTTTAAAATTTGATAGAAATATATCTCCCACTGCTATAACATCAACACATCTAATATTGCTAGAATATAATCCAACTTGGCTTCAACATTCTCAACACCCTAACCTACTTCTTGACTTCCCCCAAGGCTAGTTCATGTTCTAACCATTTTTACAAAGTCAAAATACACTTGGAGGTTTCATGGAATTAGATCTAAGAAATTTTTACTTAATGTTCTGAATACATTCTAAAAGAGCATAATTTCACACATAAGAAATTCACTGAAAAACTTATACACAAGTTTTGATAAGAACATGATTTTTATTTATTAATAAGGATTTCAATATCCTTTCTTTTACATTGAATGACTATTTAGATAGTCAAGAGGAGAGTATCCCTCAAATTCACTCTTAGACACATTATTGTTTGGGGTGTACCCCTTAGATTTATCTTCAGACACATAATTTTGGGGAAAATATCCCTCTGACTCACCAATTGAGACTATAACAATAATTTAAGCCATAGGTATAACACACGAGTCCCTAAATATCATTGTTGGACTAACATTACATTATGAGGGCATATCCCTAGATAGTGATAAAGTGACTGACTTGGTCGGTGAAATATAAGGTAGATGGTTGAAATTGGTAGCCTCTCTCATCCTCCTTTTCCCTTGGCTGATTCACGAAAGAGAATGATTGATAGTATTAGTATCATTCAACCAAATGGCATTGTCATGATTGGTTCCCTCAATTGTTCAAACAAGGGATTCATTTTCCATCTTGGCCCTCAAGTAGCACTCGTTTATGATTATTGACTTCCTTGCAGTCATCTTTAGATGCACCATCCTGGTACAAAAAATTCAAACATTAGACTCATATAATTTTGGAGGGGAAAACATAGAGAGCACATAGGTTCCAAAGTTAAACCTGGCTCTGATACCATGTGTAACATGCCCATTGTTCTACCCAATAATTTTTCTAAGTTTTTAACCACAAGTGAATATACCATGATGTAATCACATAGAAATACAAATTTTCTTTAAAAACAAAGATAACATGCACATTTGAAATAAACACTATTCCAAAATTTTCCATTACATTACATTATAATATCACAATCTTTCCCAAAGTATTGATTTCATAATAAATAATCTCAAGTTAACTTTTCATGTTAACAATCTTCCATATAAATGAATACAAGAATACATACATTACTCCATTGAGCTTACTAGCAGTAAAAATATAAATGGTCCAAGTAGTCCCCCTTCATAATTGAAACTATAACTATATAAGTTGTTACTTAACATAGCTTATAACAAGCACTCATATTCTCATTCCTACATATATAATATTCTAATATAACCCAATTATGGGGTTCACAAACAACTAGAATCATTAAGCATCTTTCAAACTTATCAAGAAGAATATAAACACATACATAATAAAGCATCTAAATTTCCTCTTTCCATTCAATTCTTTCCAAACAAAACATATAAAATCATGCAATCCTTTCAACATAAAATATATAATGGAGTAGAAAACTAGCATGCCTATAATTAGAAAGCTCCAATTGACAATTCTGGATTCCTAGCTTAGTATTCACAAAATCAGCTTGCAACTGCTTCTAAACTCAGCCTTTCACTAACTTCTATCTTCCCTTGAAAACTCTCACAATGCAAACCACTCTAACCTCTCTAAACTCTCTCTCAAAATTCTCACAAAATACTCAACTCAAAAATGCAACAGAAGAACTCTCTGAATTTTTTTTTTTTTAAAGAATTCAAATATGTGTCCCATAAGATGGAGAAAGCTCCTCTATTTATACTAAAACTTGAGCACTCCATGGCTACAAATAAGCTCTCATTCCTGCCACTTCTCAAGCTAAAGAATCAACTCAGCAAAATAAAAGAAAGGTGGAAAATTTAAAAATAGTCTTTATGCAAAGACTCAGCTAGCTGCCTTCTCTTCATGATAGTAGGTTATTTACTTAGAAAATCAAGGTTAAAGGATTCACAAATCAACTTCTTTCAGCTAGCATTACAATTTGACTCCTTCTCATATGTTCTTTTTCCTTATATGCTAGAGAGGAAATACAAAGTAGACTTCTATTGGTATGCAGAGTTCATATTTTGGCGCCACATAAACCCATGTGACCCTATTTACTTGTTTTCTATTTGAAAGACCAAGTCTTGGCTATTTACACGTTATATGTTTTTCTTTGCTTTCATAGTTTTGACTAAGTCTTATGAGAATGCAATTCATAAACTAGGTTTACTTTAACTCCACACACTTTGTCATAGAGCTGATTTTGCATGCTTATCTTAACAATTTAATTCACTATATAATGTCACTAATATATGCACTATTCTTTATTTGTTGTGCTTCATACTTTATCATATGTATTGTGCTATGTTGTATGTGACATTAAATAAACTTTTCCAGTGCTATACAAAATGATAAATGTATATATATAGATATATATATATATATACATACCATGATATATATGTGTGTATATATATATCAAGTTATATAACTATAAAATGCTTTATTCGACATTTGAATTCATATACACATATTTACATATTCCAGATAATAATACATGCATTAAAATATATATATACATATGTATGTTTTAGTTAACATAAATACATACACACATATATACATATATATATATATCATTCCCTCAATATTTAAATATATATATTCACAATCCCATCAATCGACATATATACAGGTAGTGTATATATATGTCACCTTCGTACGATCGATATTCCCATGCATATGGGTAATCCATCCATGAGCATGCGTAGATATGCCTATCTACGTATAATCATACATGTATTTACTCATGTTTATGAGCTTATCATAGATACACACATATATACATTTATATACATTTTATGTATATATCTCATTGATTTAAATATAAACACATAAAGACGAACTCACACATGATAAAGAGACTTAATCACATAACACATCAAAAACATTCATAGACAATATCATAAAATATTCTAATTCATACACAAACAAGGCTAAGGGTGACTTACCATTTTCCAAACTATTGACTCAACTTCACTAAACTAGAGGTGAGTGTGTGAAAGCTTATTTAGGCTCATTAAGGGTTACTAGACCAAGTTCTTCTCCTGAGTGATACTTCCCCTCTCTTTCGGAGGCTTATTCTTGTCCCTCCATCCAACTTAGTACATTGCAATAGTAGTTAGCCAAATCAATTACAACCATTTGCATCATATATTTCATAGTCAAATCATTATAAAACATCAAATTAAATCAAACATTTATTCATTATATTTCCAAGGTACATAAAGCATAAACATATACATTTAAAGCATTTTCACCCAACTAGGTAAAAGTAAATAGGTAATAACACAATGGGGTGTAACATTTCCAAGCTCTATGGATTTATTATTTGCTATCAAAAAATACAAGTATATATATCTAAGACCAATACACTCGATACATATTATCTAATTTAAAAAATGCTCTTCTACTTGACTAAGTAGGAGATAACCAAATCCTACTAAACTTGAAAACCACCATTATGAAATTATACATGTTACACTAATCTTCAACATATTTAAATTACAAACTTTATCTACTAATTTACTAAAATTTGAAAGCATAAACTGAAGTACAATTTTTTTTGCTAAGGGTGAAGTGCTAGCTAACATGTTTTTCTCTTTCTATACCAACAAGTTCCAAAATGGATCTTTGTAAGGATTGAATTGATTGGTTCATGAGGTGAACTGTGATTTTTTTACATAATTATGGTATTGACAAAGAAATATTTCATATAATTTTAAACTGACATCAAATCTTGCAAGTCGAATAATTGTTGATGAAATCCTGAATAATGTAAAAATTGTTATCATCTTCATCCAAAAGGAATCTTGTATAATCAAATTGATGACCCATTCTCTAGATAATGGGGAAGTTATGTCATTATGCTCATGGTTACTGAAATAGGATTGGTGCTTCTATGATGTGATATTAGTCTACATGATCAAAATTATTACTTTCTAAAATAGTATTGACTAACCCATTGACAAACAGTACATCATCATAGACATTATGCCCTCAATAACCCATTGTGCTTGTCAGCTTGAACCTTCAAATTTGAATCTATTGACATTCATGCTAGTGACTTTATGCTTTGAACCCTCGCTAGGCCAATGTGCTTGTGGGTTTTGTGCCCTTGTTGGACTACTAAGCTTGTGGGTTTGGACGATACATGATAATTTGGGATTTCATGTCAAGGACGAGGTCCCTCATTTGTAGCCTCACTTGGATAAAGCCATGCTATAAAAATTCTTGTGTTATCAATTAATTAATTTTTTTTTATATATAATTAGTTATTTATAATAATAGTTAATAGTTAATATTATATTTAATATACATGAAAACTATTTAGATATTTATTTAGGGTTAATGGTGGTTCCCACTCCTTACGTTATGTTGGGATACTACTCTATTCATTACTTTCGTAATGGTAACATCACTAGATTTATAATTCTCTTATTTTCCCAGCTGAATGCCTTATCTCTTATCTCCTCCCACAAGGAAACTACTCCACTTTTTCACCTCTAAGTCCCACCTATACTCCTTCAACTTTAACAATGTCTTCCTCCAATTCTTGGCTTGAATGTCTTATGTCTTGAATCTTCTTGCAAGATAACCTCCTCTAACTAGCTCATCCAACTTGGTCACTATACTATCAATCTCTTCCTACATGACCTACTCTTTATATCTCCTTCCTTCATTCCTCCAAAGTGCACCACTAGCATCACCTATGAGATCAATGTTTATCTATCAATCAACTAGCAATTGTTTACTCAAGTTCAACACCCCTACTAATGCCAAGATGTCATTTGGGGAGATTTGAACCTTGATCTTCAACATGAGAACCAAGTGGTCCTACCACTTGACCACAAACCCTCTAACGATATAAATAAATTATTGTTAATAAATATTAATAATTATTATAGAGATTATTGTTTATATTCACATAAAAAATTAATAATATTAATTGATATATATAATAAGATATAATTTTAAGTTTCTATTATAGAATTTATAAACCAAGTCAAGCATAAGATGGAGGAGTCACCCTCAATAAATAAGGACATTAATTTGAAAGAATAGGATATGAGAAAAAATAAGCAAGGCATGAGAGGTGAGGAATCACAATGCCCTAATGAGGAGAGCATGATGATAACCCTTTAGATGATCTAGAGAGTGAGGAAGAGGTGGTCAAAGCAAAGTTTGAAGGGATGGTAAAAATTGAGGATATGAATGTTGTGTATAGAAAAGGGGCAATGATTTGCTCAAGAGTTTTAGTTGTAAACTCCTCTTCTCTAATATTTGACCTCATTAGAGGCAAACAAAGGGGTAGACAGATGCAAGCTAGCAAAGTGAGGCCAAAAACCAAAGAGGATTGAGAAAAGGAAACACTTATCCTAATCACCATTTTTTCCCAATGTGGAGGGGAGGCACTTTCCACTAAGAAGCCATAAGGTTCATTAGTTGGAATGTCAAGGGATTAAACATACTTAACAAATAAGTGAGGGAGCCATAATAGCCATAATTTTTGTAGCAATGGATTTGGTTGTGCTCTAGGATGATCAATGATTTTTTGGTTAAATTTTTATCTTCTCCTAGTGTGTTATCCATGTAAAGATAACAAGAGCGTGGGATAATTTAAAAAAAGATTATTTCTAATATCTAAGAGCCAGCCTTGAAGGGTGTTAGGGATCAACTTTGGGATGAATTAAGGGAATTCAAAAGGAAATATGTGTATGAAATGGGTGATTGGATGAGAATTCAATAATATATAATTCCTCATCAATGGAGGAATAATTTATCTTCTAGTTCTATAGATTTTGGTTCTTTCTGCTCTAATTTAGTTTTGGTAAACATCAAATCAAAACAAGAATGGTTTACCTAGAGTAATATGAGGATTAACAAAGATTATATTCAAATTTACCTAGAAATATTCTTAATAAATATGGAATGGGCATTGGATCATACTGGTTTCTCTATGAAAGTCCTTCCTTTTATTTTCTCTAATTATTAGACAATATAGTTTGATATAATCAATAAATTAAAGCTCAAAGGCTTTCCTTACAAAATGGAGTTCATGTGTGTTGAGCATATAGATTTAAGAAAATCTACAAGAATGGTGGGAGAAAAATATTAAAGGATGTAAAAAATACATCATACAAAAGAAGATCAATATCATCAAAATGGATGTTAAAAAGTGGAATAAAGATAAGGTGGGGGACATATTTGAGAGAAAATAAAGGTAGAGAAAGGTTGTTAGCACATTGAAGTGGATATTGCCAATCACTACCTCTTGATAGAAAGAAGATCCAAAGAGCGTAGTCTCTTAGATGAACTCAACACCTTGATCCAAAGAGCATACACACTAGAAGTTCACCAAACATGACAAACAAGATTCATTAATTAAAGCCCAAATGAAGTGCGCAACTACTTAAAATTCAAAGCAATTGAAATTTCCTGCACCAAATTTGTCAATAGTTTGTTTTATCAAGTATTTTCTCAATGATTTCCAAGCTACACAAATTGATTAGTTCCAAAAGCGCAAGCAAGCATTAGGTTAGAAAAATCAAAATCACTAAATCAAAAGTGTCACTGTGTACATCAAATGCGCCAAAAAAGGTCAAAAGTGTACCTTTACCTATCAAATGTGTTGTCATGCATATTAGAAGTTCCAAAACATAATTATATGTGTCACTTTGTCAAGTGTACCAGTCTGCAAAACTAAACCTATAAATAGAGAAAAACCAAAATTAGATGTGCCTCTATAATTTTCGAAAAGTTTTGCTCTATCATTAAATGTATCCTTCTGCTATCAAAAGCATTATTCTGGGACCAATTATGCCAAATTATGCACATTACCTAAAAACTTGAGGAAACACAATGCAATGTAAAAATCGGGGACATTGGTCCCACCGGGCATGCCAGAATTGTGTAACGCCCCGCCACGCAACCCTAGAGGAAGTTGTAAACAACCACTTAAATAGGCTAACTTTTTTTTTTTAAGAACAATTAATAAGCAAGTTCACTACCCATTTCCAACAACCTCTAAGGTTTTGAGATAGAGGTTATATAGAACCTCAACAAAAAACATGAATTTAAACCATGTCAATTATTTAGATAACAATTAAACACATACATTCCAATTAAGATACTTTACACCAAGCGTAAGAGATAACTTTCCATTTCATTAAACCATAATTAAATATTACAATTACATCTTCCCATTCCCCGAATGAGGCAAGTTCAATAAACATAATTACAATTACATCTTCTCACCTCGATAACAATAGAGGGGTACAATAATACAAAATCAACTGAAAAGAAATACAACAAGAACTGGTATTGAATCCAACGAGCTCTCCAACTGGAAGTCTCGTCCATACGAACAAGAATAAAGAACCCAATGGATTTAGGTGCACGCCACCCAACCAAGTGGAACCCAAAGGCCCACCCCCTGTGCTAGGAGATAGTAACAAGCAATCCTAGCCAAGACCAACACCTCTAGACATAGGCTAAACCATAACTGTACCAAACTGAAACTAATCACATGAACCTCACAAGTAATACAAGTACAACACACGTACATCACAAGTACAACTCAACATGGTTACATTGTTTCCAGATAAAAAGCAGATCAAGTATGTTAAGGGATCCATACACACAGAATCAAACACCAACCATGGTCACATAAGGTATGTTACGGAAACCATACCCACGATAAACAAGTACCAACTGTTGTCCTAGACAGAGTGTCATCACATAGTTCGTCATGGGTTACCCACTGTGGATTGTCAAGATGGTGGCCTCAAACCGATCCCCAACCCTCATACTTACTAATGCGGAATCAAATACCTTTTGTACAGACAAGATAGATGACCTTGCCATTCCAGGCCTTCCCACCCATCCCAAGCCTAACCGAGCACTTGGGTCTATGAGTGAGGCGTAATTATCTTTTTAGTGTGAAGTACTACCCAAAATTCTAAGTACATTGATTTAGTTATCACTTAATTACACCACTTCTGAAGGTTACCCAATCTTACCTCTTCCGGGCTCTAGCCCCAAACGGAAGCCACTCTTCTACTTGACAACACACATAACATCCAAACATCAAGGTTACAAAGTGCAACAAACCAGATATCACGACCACTCCTTTCTCAGGAGGCGACACAAACTGAAACGCACTCCAACACTGGAGGCAACAAATCATATAACAAGGTCACTCCTTACAAGGAGACACGGATCCCATAATCCACTCCTTTCTCAGGAGACACAAAATGACCCCGTTCGTAGAAATCGGGTAAATAACTGACAACTTCCCATGCACTACCCAAGGGATTCAAAATAGGTTGACAATATGACACAACAACCCACATAATATAAAACCCCATCTGGAAGACTTATTTAAACTCTATAACTCAATTCCCCCAAACGAAGACGGAAACCGTTCACAATCACGATGAGCAAGAAAATGTGAATTATATTCTACTTTGGATTTACTAAATCCATTTCTTCATTAACTTTCAGTATTTCATCGCATTAATAAAACTAGATTAAGTATCGTCTCTTTCAGACAAAAGATAAAGTTCAACTCAAATGTTTAATTTCACTAACTGCTTTAAAGCCAATATAAATTAGACGTTTAGTTCAACCATTTAGAAAATAACGATTTAGAATAAATAATTGTTTCCTCTACTAGATATAATCATTTCCAAAACAATTTAACATAACTTAATATCTATGTTATTTAAAACAAGTATATTATTCCATCTAACTATAACATCTTTAAAATAAAGTCAATAATTTAATTAAGACACAATGTTTTATTTTCTTCAATTAAGCTTAAATCATGCCTTCAATAAAACATCATTTTAATATATATATATTAAAATTAATTAACCCAGCTATAAATATATTTATATATAATTTAGTATTTTAATTTTATACAAATATAATATGAAATATTATATATATATATATATATATATATATATATTTACCAATTATATCTATATATTAATATAATATTAAATATTAAACCCCCCTTTTTTTAAATAATAAAAAAAATCAAATATGAAAACCCCTGACGCGTTTTATTTCCTTGGCCGCGTGTTATCCTCGAGCCGCGCGCGTTGAACTTAGGGCTGGCCGAACACAGGGCGGTGACGGGTTTACCAAGTGGCGGTGGCAGTTTAACCAATGGGTGGTCGCAGTGAGCGGCGATGGCGGGAAGAGCCGCAGAGGGCGGCGCAGGTTGCAGGCACACTGGGTGCGGCGGAGGAGGAAGGCGCGACGGAGCTGGCAGTGCCGGCCACCACCATTGGTGGTCGCGGGCTGCAAGGGCCGCGAGGGTTGCTGGGTGCGGCTCCCCTCCCTGCCGCTTCCCATGGGGGTGGTGGTGGGGTGAGCCCTCAACCAACAGTTTTTTAATTTATGACTCATTTTTTTTTAAAGAAAAACCAGAACTTAGAAAGAAATAATACAAACTTCAATATAATTTCAAACCTGACAAAATTTATAAAATTTTGCCAGCATAACTTTACAAAATATAATTTAGAACAAATATATATAAATATAAGAAGTGTATGCACACATATATAAGGCTATATATATACATATACACATAATTTCCATTCAATCAAGATTGAAACTCAACAATTTGAAGAACAATTTGAGAACCAAACAGAATGAAAAACAATTTTGCAAACAAGAATTTTGTTTCCAACCTTGAACAAACTTATTCAAATTTTGAAAGCAAAATAACAAGCAGATTTGTTTTGCACACAACTATAGATTGCAAATAGTTTTCCATCCACACAATGCCTTTGAATCAACAAAAAATCAATTGATACAAGATGAGAACCTGATTTTTTTGAAGTATGTTGAAGATCCCGATGGTGCTTTGAAACCCTTTTAAGCTCCACAGATTATTTGAGCTTTTTATCCAAACCCACAAAATTGAGCAATCTTTCCTCTTCTCTTCTCAATTTTTCTCCAAAAACTCCATTTACAAGACTTGTGAAGAAATTCAAAGATAATACAAATTTTTCCCCAAAAATCCTATAACCACCCTCATAAATTCCAGAAAACAGAATATGAAATATCTCTTTTTTTTTAAAATTTTGAATTTTCAAATTTCTAAATTGACTTTTAATTCATTTTCTTAATTTTCAATTCCAACTCAAATATGCATGTATTTCCAAAATGAATAATGTAATTCATTTCAACATAAATAACTTAATCAATTAATACAATAAATCTACTACAAGATTAAATTATTTATTAATTAAATTAAATTAATTAATAAAATTAAATTTCATTTCAAACATATAACCAGATTGATTCACTCACCCACATAACTACAAAGCATACTTTAACATCTTTCAAACTTCCATAAATAAACTGAAACAAGACAATTTAAACAATAAAAAACAACTGGACCACACTATGACCGATGACACGCTATGACTAGGGTGACGACTTGACACAGAATCCTAGCTACTATCTCCCAATCGAATACCGTTGGGCATTGGACACGCTCAAACCTGTGAAATCAGGTGGAGGCGATGTCTTGTACCTGTCAACCTGTGAACAAATAGTATATCCACATGCAATAATATGTCATAAATAAGGCACACCGTGAAGATGAAATCTTGGAATCGTAGGGCACTCGCAAGCGAGTGATGCGATACCGTCCTCTTCACCAATATAGTAGTACTAATTGACAAATCTAACATACTAATATAATTCAAAGCATAAAACATCATTAATTCAAACATCCATAATGTTAATTGAAAACATGACATAAAGATAACATCATATTAAAATACCATCACATCAAAAGATAACATCAACGTCGTTTTATAGATAGCGATCAAATAAAAGCCAAGTACCGTAGTCAAGGTACTAACAAGAAGCACACAAACAAAGCATCTAAATATCCAGAAACACATCAAAGCAACATACCCACACAGAGACACACTGTCCAACCAGAAGGCAAAATTGAGGGGTATTACAATGCGAGAATGTGAATAGAGAAAATCGGATCAATAAATTCAAACAAAGGAATTGAAGCAATATCAAAAACCAATTCAAATGCTCAAAAGACCTAATCTCAATGAAGTGTATGCACAATAAAACATGAAAGAAAATAACATAAACTAACTATTTTACCTCCACAAAAATGCCTAGCCTTACTCCATTGTAAGATGCAATTATCCCAATTTGAATAGTGTGTGGATTGCTCAAATTCCTTAGCATAACCCTGTTAGCAAAAACAATGTAAAATCTAGTATATTTCAAGTGTAAAATTTATGGAGAGAGTTTAAAAGGCCAAATGATGGGTCTTTTATAGCTTCCAGAGATACCAGATCAATAGTGTAGGATGTGATATGAGATAAATGGATGCAAATTGTTGAGAGATCATTGAGAACGTGCATGTGGTAGGATGAAAGGTTGTGATGAGGAGTTAAGCAATTGAATGAATAAGAGGCCCGACTCCATGAAAGGATGAAGTGGAAGTGAGGGAGAGTGATCTAAGGTGGCTTTTCAATCAACTCACTAAATTTAGAGATGGTCACTAAATTTGAGTTGGAAGAACAAATATAGAATTGATATATTTAAAAAATAGAGGAATGTGCAAAGTCAAACTAAATAAATAAAATAATTTATTTAATTTTGGAGGGATAATTAGCCAATTAAATTATTTAATTATGTGGATAGAGGAATAATGAAAGAATTAATTGCGGAGATGGAAGAAAGATTATAAATTAATTAAATAATTAAAAACCATTTAATTAAAGTGGATGAGAAAAATTAAAAAAATAATTAAATTATTTAAAATTATTTAACTAAAGTGGTTGGAGGGAAATGATTAAATAATTAAAAATTATTTAATTAATAGTGATGAAGGGGTTGATTAGTGATGACGGGAAACCATGTTGAATTTAGAAGAAATACATTAGACGTTTTTAGGTGTCTACAAGTATTAAGAGTTGGAAGGATATATAACCTGGGAAGAGATGAGAAAACAACTCACAAAATCACTACAAATGAAGGAAACTTATTGAAAATCAACAAAATAGAAGGTGATGAGAAGAACATAGGAAATATGTCAATATTATATAAGATATGCTGCATCTAATGAGGTATCTCGCATATCAAGCTTCAATGGTATTCAAGAGTGAGATGCCTTCTACACTACATAGAAAATATGGAAAAAGCCTTCAAAGAGGAAGATTTGAGAATGAAATCCCTACACACATTAGTATGTAACATAAAAAGATTGTTGTTTATCCACAAATTGAACATCCTAGTTCGTAAAGATTTCACATTATTAATTAACACAAGGTACCTACCTAGAGAAGGGGGATTGACAACTCACCCCAGAATATTGTGGTAACATAGACCTTGGCATCCACTTGAAGAACTACATTAGTAAATGGAATGAGATGAGAGCATATGATGAAAGATTCAACACTTAATTATTTTATTGAACACTATCACTCGTTGCAAAAACATGGTATATAAATTAAGAGAAGAGGGAGTTGAAAGTAGAGAGCGGGGTGTAGTCCAAGAACATATTATAATATTGTAGTGACAAAACTCGCATACCCTTGCCTTTTTCATATTACATTTAGGCCCATAATGAAAGTTGTATTTAATTCATCAAATAATGTGTAAGATGGTCTAATTTACAATGGACGTTGGCAAATAAATTCACTCATTCCCAAATACCATCACCAAACATCTTGAGATTTCTTCCATTTCATAAATATAGATTAGATATGCAAGTGCGAACTTGATCTAGATTATATTTAAAATTTAAGTTCAAATTCAAACTTTTCTCACTCCTTTCACTAGCTATTATAAGCTAGCTACATTGCAAATTGAACCAATTTACTCACTAGAATAGTGTATTTAAGGAATACGATCTTAATTGAAAATGGATGTAAAGATTATCATAGTAAAATTATGAAAGTAAAATTATATTCTTGCTTTTTTATTTTCAAATCTTTACTTGAAATCACCAAATTTTGTATTTGCAATGTTGATTTTTCAAGGGAGCGGTGAGCAGAAGTATACAGAGTGGCTGAATGAAGATGCGGCGAAGAAAATAGTCAGTAAGTTCATATTCACCGACCTGTTTTTGTTTTGGAGGATTTATAATGTGATCTGTATTTGCAATGTTGATTTTTCAAGGGAGCGGTGAGCAGAAGTATACAGAGTGGCTGAATGAAGATGCGGCGAAGAAAATAGTCAGTAAGTTCATATTCACCAACCTGTTTTTGTTTTGGAGGATTTATGCATGAACCCTGCTTCTCTGAATAGCCCAACTCTCGAACAGGGGGTAGCTTTCCCAGCATCATTGAATTTCAGAATAGCCCGCCTCTTGTAGGTTTCAGAAAATTCTTAGTGTAGGTTTCCACTCCAAACCCTCTGTCGAAACTATACATGGCAGGCTACTCTGCATCTGCCATTCCTTATCCTACCTATTCAATCCAATTTCCCTAATTTTTTAAGTCTCAAATTGGATTTTATGTGAATAGCTGTTTAATGTTATATTTTTGCAGGTAGCAAATGAAATATGTGTTGTCCCTAGATTTTGTTACATACACTCTTGTTGTACTAAATTTTTTATATTGTTTGTGGTTGAAACTGGTGTTGTTAATCCTAATTTTTTTACAACATGCAAGCTCTTGTGTAAAAGATGATTCAATTTCAGGTTATTGTTTTGAGTCTTCATAATTTTAAATCAATTGAGACCATAAAAACTTCTGGTAAAAACTATGTACTTGTTTTTGCACAGTTTTTAACATAAGCTTTTTCACTCCTCCTCATGGACTATCCTTTGCCCTTTTATATTTAGTGTGCACTCTTATTTTCTGTAAAATTGACCATTTCTTTCATGTTTGCTTGCTCCACTATAATATAGACTGTTATAAGTTGTTATAACAATAGCAGAGTTTACCAAAATCTTTGCTCTCGAACAGAGGGCAGATTCAAGTTTTAAGGGTTGATGCCAAACACCATGGTTTTCTATTATGTTTATAGCCGAGATCTCATAGAAATCCTTGAGATAAGCCCATATCATAGTGGATTTTCACTGCTGAAGATATAGTCTGGACTGTTCTCATAGTCTCCATCTTCAAAGTTTTGAGCATCATAGCCAAATCTTTGTGCTTCCCTTGGCTGAATCATTCTCCTTCTGCTCTAATCTTCCAGAAAAGATGCCTTCAGCTAATTCTGCAACACCCCCACCAATGCTTCATCATCCTTCATCATAAGACCTCTGTACAAAGTAGCCTTTTTTTTTTGCAATAATCCACTCCCTTCCTTATTGCCAAAACTTTCTATGCATGCCCAATGCCCTCCTCTTTGTATATAAGGATTCTCCACAGTCAGATTCATCATCAATATGATGACATACATCTGCCCCGAGACAATATCCCATGATCCAAGGACTCCTCTGTACTTGCCTACACTTTAGCATACTGCTTCTCCTATATTTCTCTATGCTTTTGAAGACCCGGATTCCTTTAGTAGACATGATGCCACACACAGACCATTCATAAATGCTCTTCCCATCCAATGCTCTGATTAATGCTTGCACAGATCGCCAAAGAATTATTGTGCCGGAGAGACACTCAACCAGAGGAGAGGAAAGATGACATGTCCCTACAAATAGTCAGAGAATCTTAAAAGAGTACTTTTTCACATGTTTCTCAACAGTCTTCAGCAGAAATCTGCATCAACATAACCAGAAGTAAAAATGCTACCGACAACTACATTAATAATATGTAGGTAGACTTATAAAATACATTACACAAGTGCCCAGACCCAATGATTTTGGTATCCAAAATAGTTTAGGTTAGAAAATGTTGTCAAGCCAAACCCACTCTTAGTCATGCATTTGCTAGTTTACTTCATTTGACAAGATAAAATATCAGAAATGCTCAGGTGGGTGTATCGTATTGGCAGTCTGAACTGATCAGTCATATCATGCCATCATGTTTATTAACACTAGATCAAATAAAGAATAGAAAATGATATTGTATGTCTATGGCTGGTCATCTATTTTTACTTTGTCTGATAAATTTATATTAGAGGATACTTTGTCTAGACTACTATTGTGTATTTGTATATCAAAATTAGGTAGATTTAGGTTTAATTTTTTTGTTTTAATTGATATACTTGTATATCAGAATTAGGTAGATTTATGGTCTAATTTTTTGTTTTATTTTTGAAGGTTTGGTGCTTCTAAAAGATTCTGCAATATTAGGCAAGTATTGGTGTAGTTTTACTAACACCATTTACTTAATCTTTCTGTCATAGCTTTATTTTATTAATAGTATATTTAATTATTGTATCTTTTATTGGCAGGGAGATTTATATAAATTTAAACCATGGTTGATGTTGGTTGTTTGGCATGGTGCTAGTGCTTAGAAATATTGGGAAGCTTGAATGAGCAACTCTATTAAGATAGATTTCAATGAACATAATATTTAAAATTTTAAAAAATGTTTGGAATCTAAAGTTTGAGAGAACATTTGCATTTTTGAATCAGCTGTTGAAGTTGATTTACTTCAATAAACATAATATGTAAACTGATTTGTTGTTTAATACAAACATATTTTTATTTGGAAGGGGTTGAATTTCCCCCCTTCCTAAGACTGCAAGGAATAGTGATTGGTCATGGCCATTCTATTAGGCCTAGTTTCTTTCTAAAGGTTGAAAGGAATGACCAATTGCTTATTCCTTAAGCCTTTTTTGTGTTTGGTCTTTTTTAGTTTCTATATTATTTTTTATTTCGTGAAATTTACATATTACTTTTTTTTAAATTTATTTATTTTTCATCACATTTAAAGACAACAATTCAAATGGTGCATTATAAATATCAAGCATCACAATATTCTTTGATCACAAAGTAATTTAGTAATATTGTGATAATTAACATTGTGTTATTATTTTCGAAATGTATTTATTGTTTGAGTGAAATATGTGTTTGAATTTTTACATTCACTATGCTTTGATAAAACTTATTGTTTGTGTGGAGCTTGGATTTGAACTTTGACATGCACTCTATTTTGATATACTTATTGTTTGTGTGAATCATGGGTTTGAATTTTGACATTGAATTATATTTGATTCACTTTGTATGTTTAAAATTGAATTATCTTTGCTTGCAATTATTGTTTGTATGAAGTGTGTGTTCATGTTTTGCCATTTACTTTATGTGTGTTTAAAGTTAAGCATTCATTGATTGTTTGTTTGAAGTGCCTTTGAACTTTGTTTGTTTAGTGTGTTTCATTTTAGCATTCACTATTATTTGTTTGAAGTATGTTTGATCTTTAGAAATTCACTTTGTGTGCACTTATTGTTTGAACTTGGCATCCAATCATTTGTTTGAGCTTTGACATCCCTTTATTGTTAGAGTGAGCTTTTGGTATTCTTTTTTTTTATGTGTGAAATGTGTATGAACTCAATTTGAATTCACTTGTGTGCATGTGAATGATCTAGCTTTGGCATTCACTTGGATTTGAGCCATTTGTTGTTTGTGTGTGTATTGGTAGCCACTTATTATTTGTGTGAGGTTTGTGCTTAAACTTTAGCATCCTCATATTGTTTGAGTAAACTTTGTTATTCATTATATGTGTGTAAAATGTTTTTAATTAAGCATTCACTTTGTGTGTGTGTGTGAGAGGAGAAGGACAAGGTGGAGAGTGAACTTGGCATTCACTTTGAATTGATCTAATTATTGTTTATGTAGTGACATCCATTTTGCTTATGTGAAGCATATTTTTTTACTTTGGTATCACTTAATTTGTGTGAGGGAATTGCAGTACTCATTTTTTGTGTGATTGAACCAATTTTATGGGAAGAGTGTGACTCACCAAATTTTGTATTCACTTTTTCCTTGTTTTGTAATTTGGCATGCTTGAACTAAGTGTTTACATTGCATGTGGTTTACTTGCTTTGTGTGAAGCAAGTTTTTGAATTTTGGCATGTGTTTACTTTCTATGTGTGAAGTTTGTTTTAACTTTAACATTCGTTTTGCATGAATTATGTTCTTTGAAATTTAAATATTGTATTCACTTTATGTTTTGTGTGTTTGAACAAATTCCAAGTGAATTGTTCTTGAAGAAATTCCAAGTGAAGTGTGCTTGTAGTTTAACATGTTTTATAACTCTAGAATTCACTTTATGTGTGTGTTTAAACTAAAGTGTTTACTTCATGCATGTTTGTACTAAATTTATGTGAGTGAAGTATGTTTGAATTTTGTGTGTGTGTTTGAAGTGTTTACTTCATGCATGTTTGTACTAACTTTGTGTGAGTGAAGTATGTTTGAATTTTGTGTGTGTGTGTGTGTTTGAACTTAAGTGTTTACTTCATGCATGTTTGTACTAACTTTATGTGAATGAAGTGTTTACTTCATGCATGTTTGTACTAACTTTATGTGAATGAAGCATTTACTTCATGCATGTTTGTACTAACTTTGTGTGAGTGAAGTATGTTTGAATTTTGTGCGTGTTTGTTTGAACTTAAGTGTTTGTGTGAGTGAAGTATGTTTGAATTTTGTGTGTGTGTGTTTGAACTTAAGTGTTTACTTCATGCATGTTTGTACAAACTTTATGTGAATGAAGCATTTTGAATTTTGTGTTTGAAAGTAAATGTTAGCATCCAATTTGTTTGGTTTGTGTGTTTGAAAGTTAATTTTGGTATTTATTTTGTGTGATGCATGTTTGAACTAAATTTTGTATTTTGTGTGTGTGTGCGCGCTTGAAGGAACTTTAACTTTTAGGCCTTTTTTTGTGTATAAATGAACCTTATTTATCATTATCGTGGAGTGTATAAATTAACTTTAATTTTTACTTTGTGTGGAATGTGTATAAATGAACTTTAATTTTTACTTTTAGGTCTTTTTGTGTACAAAT
The DNA here is from genome assembly GCA_007115665.2 of Sequoiadendron giganteum. Taxonomy (NCBI): domain Eukaryota; kingdom Viridiplantae; phylum Streptophyta; class Pinopsida; order Cupressales; family Cupressaceae; genus Sequoiadendron; species Sequoiadendron giganteum. The sequence goes on from CM021102.1 coordinate 585,783,449, forward strand.
GAAATTTAGATATATTTTGTGCCTTGAGTATGAAAAAAAATTGAAGTTCAATTTGTGTATGATGTGCTTCAAAGAATTGACATTCTTTTTTGTGTACAAATGAAGTTTGGCTATTATTTTGTGTGGAATGTATGAATGAACTATGAAGTTCATTTTGAAAGAATTAATTAACATTCTTTTCATGTGTGTATGATTAAAGTTTAATTATCATTTTATGTGGTGTATGAATGTACTTTGATGTTCACTTTGCATGGAATGTGTGTACAAACTTACTTTGAATAAGGTTTGATTTTCATTGTTTATGTTTGAAATAACTTTGGTCTTACACTACGTACATGGCATTCGTTTTTTGTTTGTGTGCATGTGTATGCCTTCATGTAAATGAACTTTAAAATTTAGCATTCACTATGTGCATGTTTGAAAGGTAACTTTATCATTTTATGTGGTGTATGAATGTACTTTAATGTTCACTTTGTGTGGAATGTGTGTACAAACTTACTTTGAATAAGGTTTGATTTTTGTTGTTTATGTTTGAAATAACTTTGGCCTTTCACTACGTGCATGGAATTCGTTGTTTGTTTGTGTGCATGTGTATGCCTTCATGTAAATGAACTTTAAACTTTAGCATTCACTATGTGCATGTTTGAAAGGTAACTATCATATTCACTTCATGTGGATTACATGTGTGTGCAATTGAAAATTAACTTTACCATTCACTTTGTTGTGACTATATTTTTTAATTTTGAATTCATTTTTATTGTATTATTGTAGTTTAATTATCATTTTGTGTGGAGTGTATGTATAAAAATATTTTGTTCACTTACATGCTTGAAATAACCTTGGTATTCACATTCTTATGTTTGAATGCACTCCAACTCTCATTTTTTGTTGAGTGTATGTACACCTAGCATATATATATATATATATCTTTCTCAATTAGCCTATTTTTAATCGCTTTCTCACATAAAAGTATAATAGGCACCTCAAGAAGGATATATCTCGACATATTATATATATATTATTAATTAAATATATATTTGCTAGTAGCATTCACGACATGTAAGAAATTAAATGAATTAGGGTTAGGGGTAGGGTTAGGGTTAAAATTAGAGTTAGGTCAGGTTTCAATTATGCATTGGGTGTATTTAGGGTTAGGGTAAAGTTATAGATAAAATTAGGGTTAGGGGTAGAGTTAGGTTTAGAGATAAAATTAGGGTAGTGTTAAGGATAAAATTAGGGCTAGTAGTAGGCTTATGGTCAAGGTTAGGGTTTAAAATATAGTTATGGTTAGGATTAGGGTTAGAGATAGAATTAGGGTTAGGGTTAGGATTAGAAATAGAGTTAGGGTTGGGGATAGTATTAGGGTTAGAGATGGAAATAGGGCTAGGGTTAGGGTTATAAATGGGGTTAGGGTTGGGGATAAGGTAAGGTTGGGATTAGGGTTAGGATTAGTGTTAGAGATAGAAATAGGCCTAGGGTTAAAGTTATAATAAGAGTTTGAGTTGAGGATAAAGTTAGGGTTAGGGATAAGACTGGGATTAGGGTTAGAGTTAGAGATAGAATATGAGTTAGTGTTGATGTTAGAGTTTGAATTAGAGTTAGGGTTGGGGATAAGGTTAAATATATATTTACTAGTAGCATTCACGACACATGTAAGAAATTAAATGAATTAGGGTTAGGGTTAAAATTAGAGTTAGGTTAGGTTTCAATTATGCATTGGGTTAGGGTTATCAACAAGGTCATGGTTAAGGTTAGGGTTAGTGTTAGGGCTAGGGTTATGGTTATGGTTAGAATTAGGGTCAGGGTTAGGGTGAAGGTTGGAGATAAGGTAAGGTTGGGATTAGGGTTAGGATTAGTGTTAGAGATAGAAATAGGCCTAGGGTTAAAGTTATAATAAGAGTTTGAGTTGAGGATAAAGTTAGGGTTAGGGATAAGATTGGGATTAGGGTTAGATTTAGAGATAGAATATGAGAGTGTTGATGTTAGAGTTTGAATTAGAGTTAGGGTTGGGGATAAGGTTAAGGCTAGGGTTAATATTAGGGTTAGAGATATAATTTGATTAAGGTTAGAGTTAGGAGTAAAATTAGGGTTAGTCATAAGGTTAGAAATAAAATTAGGTTTAGCGATAGGGTTAGGGTAGGTTACAATTAGGGATAACATTAAGGTTAAGTTTATGATTAGAGATAGAATATGGATTAGGGTTAGTATTTGAACTAGAGTTAGGGTTGGGGATAAGGTTAGGGTGAGGGTTAAGGTTGGGGATAAGGTAAGGTTGGGATTAGTGTTAGAGATAGAAATAGGCCTAGGGTTAAAGTTATAATAAAAGTTTGAGTTGAGGATAAAGTTAGGGTTAGGGATAAGATTGGTATTAGGTTTAGAGTTAGAGATAGAATATGAGTTAGGGTTGATGTTAGAGTTTGAATAAGAGTTAGGGTTGGGGATAAGGTTAAGGCTAGGGTTAATATTAGGGTTAGAGATAATTTGGTTAGGGTTAGAGTTAGGATTAAAATTAGGGTTAGGCGTAAGGTTAGAAATAAAATTAGGTTTAGTGATAGGGTTAGGGTAGGTTAAAATTAGGGATAATATTAAGGTTAAGTTTATGATTAGAGATAGAATATGGGTTAGGGTTAGTATTTGAACTAGAGTTAGGGTTGGGGATAAGGTTAGGGTGAGGGTTAGGTTTAGAGATAAAACTAGGGTTAGGGTTTGAGATAGAATTAGGGTCAGTAGTAGGCTTATGACTAAGGTTAGGGTTTAAGTTACAATTATGATTAAGATTAGAGCTAGAGATATAATTAGGGTTAGGGTTAGAGATAGAGTTAGAGATGGAAATAGGGCTAGGGCTAGGGTTAGGGTTAGTGTTAGGGTTAACGACGAGGTTATGGTTAAGGTTAGGGTTAGTGTTAGGGTTTGGGATAGGGTTATAGTTAGAATTAGGGTTAGGTTAAGGTTAGAGTTAAATCAGGGTTAGGGTTGAGGATAAGTTTAGGGTTAAGATTAGGATTAGGGTTAGTGTTAGAGATAGAAATAGGCCTATGGTTAAAGTTAGAATAAGAGTTTGAGTTGAGGATAAGGTTAGGGTTAGGGCTAGAGTTAGAGTTAAAGTTTGAATTAGAGTTAGGATTGGGGATAAGGTCAAGGTTAGGGTTAAGGTTAAAGATAAAATATGGTTAGGGTTAGGGTTAGGTTTAGTGTTAGAGTTAGGATTAGAAATAAAATTAGGGTTAGGCTTATGGTTAGAGATAAAATTAGGTTTAACGATAGGGCTATGGTTAAGGGTAGGGGTAGGGGTAGGGTTAGAATTACATTTTGGGTTGGGGATAAGGTCACAGTTAAGGATAATATTAGGGTTATGGTTAGGATTAGAGACAAAAAAAATGGTTTAGGGTTAGTATTTGAATTAGAGTTAGGGTTGGGATTAAGATTACAGTTAAGGTAAGGGTTAGAGATAGAGATAGTATATGGGCTCGGGCAAGGGTCAAGGTTAGATTTAATATTAGAGATAGATTTAGAGTTAGGGTTAGAGTTAGGGATAGAATTAAGATTAGTGATAGGATTATGGTTGATGTTAAGGTTAAGGATAGGTTTAGAGATAAAATTATGGTTAGGGTTAGGGTTAAGAATTATGGTTAGGGTTAGGTATAGTGTTAGGGTTGGGGTTAGGGCTAGGATTAATATTAGTGTTAGTTTTAGAATTAGGTATAAGATTAGGGTTAAAATTATAATTGATGTTAGATTTAGGTTTGGGTTAAAGTTTAGGGTTAAGATTACAAATAGGGTTATATTTAGGGTTACAATTAGAATTAGTGTTAGTTTTAGTATTTAGGTTAGGGTTGGAGCTAGAAATAATGTTAGTGTGGGGTTAGGGTTAGAGTTAGAGTTAGAATTAGTGTTGGTTTTATAGTTGGGTTAGGATTAGGATTGGGTTAAAATTAGAATTGGGGTTAAGATTAGAGCTAGGGTTAGGGTTAAACATGTTAGAGTTAGAATTAGTATTAGCTTTAGGGTTGGGGTTACGGTAAGGGTTAGAGTTGGGTTTACTTTAGAGTTAACATTAAGGATATAAATACAATTAGGATTATAGTTATAAATAGGGTTAGGGTTAAAGTTACAATTAGAATTAGTGTTAGCTTTAGAATTAGGGTTAGGGTTAGAAATAGATTTAGAGTTAGGGTTGGGGTTAAAAATAGTGTTAGTGTCAATATGATAGTAAGTATATTGAATTGTAACCCTAACCCTAATTGAATTATAGTCATAACCCTAATAAAAATCTAACCTTAATCATATTTATATCCAAAAACTTAACCTTAACCCTAAGACTTATCGTAGAACCCTAATCCTTATATTAAACCTAACCCTTACTAAACATTAACCCTAATCTTAACCCTTTCCATAATTAAAATATAGCCTTAATTCAACTATAGTCCTAATATTAATGCTTACCCTAATTAAATCCTAACCTTAATTAAATCCTAACCCTAATTGAATATGAGCCCTAATTCAACTTGAACCTTGATTGAACCTTAACAGTAACCCTAATTGAACTTGAACCCTAACCTTAACCCCAACCCTAAGTAAATGCTAACCCTAATCAAACCTTAACATAATCCTAACCATGACCCCAATTTTTATTGTAGAACCCTAACGCTAAACCTAATTAACCCATAATTGAACCTTGACCCCGATTGAACCCTAACTCAAACCCTAACCCTAACCCTAACCTAATTGAAACCAAACCCTAACCCTAATTGAATCTGACCTTAACTGTAATTTTAATTGAACCATAATCCTAACCCCCAACCCTAATTCTAACCCTATCCCCACTATTTATCTTAGAATCCTAACTCTAACCCTAACCCTAATTGAACTTGAACATGTAATTGAACCCTAACCCTTATTGAACCTAAACCCTCACCCAAAGCTTTATTGTAGATTGCTAACCTTAATTGAACCCTAACCCTTATTGAACCTAAACCCTAACCCAAAGCTTTATTGTAGATTTCTAACCTTAATTGAACCCTATCCCTAATTAAAGCCTAATCCTATCCCTTATTGAATCCCAAACCTAACCTAACATAATCATAACCTTAATTGAACTTGAACCCTAACACTAA